>CAUYRH010154319.1:0-11352 GCA_963574655.1 Perodicticus potto
AGTGATTAAGAAAATGCTATGAGGGCTATCTCTCACAGTATGATCAAAATGTTTCTGATTGTATATGAAGCACATTCTGCCCTATGATTGCACCAATGTACACAATTATGATTTAATAAAATTATTAAAAAAAAAAAGAACTTCATATCCTGAACTTATAGATAAGGAATGAAATATAAGGAAATTAAAGACTTGCTCAAAGGCATGAAGTTATATATGGCAGGGTTACATTTCGAATACAAGCAGTCAGTACCCTTACCTTCTATGCTGTGTTACCTTTCCAGACCTGCTTAAGTTAGATAAAAGGAATAGCAATGAGCAGCTATTTGTTACTGTCCCTAATGTAGGGGTGTGAAGTATTGGCCTCCCTATGACTGTTACCCCTAAATGAAATTCCAGAAAGGAATGTTGTTCATTCCCTGTAGGAGACCATGCACCAAGCTTGTGGAAGTGGACACCAGCTCTTGAGGGAAGCACTGGAAGTGGGACAATCTCCTAGTCAGCATGGAGAAGTTTGGCTGCCCAGAGACAAGTCCTCAAGCAGCTGCATAGATTGAGTTAAGATCAGTCACTCATTAGCAAACCGGTGTTATACATTGGACATTCCTACGCAGCAGGGTGGGAGTGGGGGCGGGGGAGAGCACGTAGTGACCATTAAACCCGTAGCTCTTGTGTGTGGGCCCCCACACCAGTAGCAAAATGCTTCAATAAAAGGCCACAGTAGGGGTTGCTCAAGGCTCTCCCTGGAATATAGGAAGCACCCCTCTTGCAGGCATCTGTAGCTTAAATATGGTCTGAGCTACTTTTATTCATGCGGAGATGGGGTGCCCACAGTGGGCACTGACATAATGGCAGCGAGGATGGGATAGTGGACATGCGCCGACAACTCCCATTTAAAACTTAGAAGTGAGAAAAATCTTTGAAGAGCTAGTTTGAAACCATTTATCTGCTAATGAGAATTACCCAATAATCATTTCTCTTCTTTTACTCTGGTTCCTAGGAAGCCTAAAGAAAATTTAGCAACTATCTGTAATTTATAAATACATGACTTAAATAACCTTATTGTCTCACTTAAATGATTTAAAATTTCAATTCTGTGATGGCGTCAAATATAAGATATGTAATTTAGCATAATATTTTAGGCAAATATAAATCAAATGTACATGTTTATTGCAAAGTTCATCCAGACTTCAGAAATTAGAAAATGGTACATCTGAAATTATTAATTCAGATTTTCTATTGATACATTACTTTTTTTGTGTATTTCGAAATTATATCATATTTTGCCCTGTGAGATGGTTATAAACACAAGGAAAAAGGAAAAATTTTTTTAAAAACTACATTTTTTATTCTAAATCTGGCCCTCTCAAAATATCTAATAGAGACCATTAAAAAATATTTAGTTAATCAAAATAAAATTGTTTTTTTCTGGCTCTTTAGCTCTTGCAGAAAGGAAAGGGAAGCCCTCTCTTTATAAAAAGAAAGGTTGGACAACTTCAAATTCATAATGCTAAGAAAACACACAGAGGTAAGAACTATTAATTAGGATTCAGGTACAACACAAATATAATGGTGAGGTTTTAATAAGGCCTATGTGATAAAAATTGTTAATAGTCTTAAATTTTTGCAAATGAATTAAATTTCAAAAATTAAAATTTATTATAATAATTTGTTAACAAGCTCTAAATAAAATGTCACTAACTTTAACTAAATTTTCATTTGCTTTTTTGACTTAATATTGCCTGACATTTTGGTTCAAACTCATTCCATGAATAATTTTAATAAAAAGTACTGATCCCTATTTGCAAGTGGAACACCTTAAATAGTTTAATGGATTTAAAATACCATTTAAAAAATTAATTAGAAACTGAGGATATTAAACATAATTTAAAATGCTTGACAGGTAATAAGACTATATTTCCATATCACATTATAGATAATAAAGTAAAAAAGTTTCCAAGTTAATACAAATATTTAAAGTTTTCTTTGTCATTTAATTACCTAAAGTCACTAGAATGCTGCTCAATTTTACATTAGCATAAGATTATTCCAGCTCCCTTTTCAAGGTATAGAGTAAATACCATATTCTATCCCACCACAAATTCAGCAAAATGATGTAATATGCATAAAAAGTATAAATTCAAATCATTCAAAGTAATGAAAAGAGGGAACCTTTTGAAGGACTGAAAACTATTAAGGAACAGCTTAGAGATGAAAAAAGAAAACAGAAGCAGCCACAAAATTATTTAAAAGAATAATGCCATAACACTGGAAATGATACCAAAATGATAGTTCATGGCTAGATGTAATAGATTTTTATACAAACAAAAAATCCAAACCACAAATCAAAACATCACAATATTTAGATTGGGGCAATGTTTGCAAGTGACTTCGACAGAGCTTTGTGACACTCCTGTGGGCCTGGTGTTAGAGGTAGGACTATTTGCTCTTGGAAATAACACTGAGCATAAGGTCCAGGTTGGTCAAACTGAGAGCTCTTATACTTAATACCTAAACTCAGATGATTTTCCTTGCTCTGTACTTACTGAAGACATGGATAAGACTTGCTCATGCACTTTATCCTACACTTTCCCCTAAATAACCTGTACAAGTAAGTACGGTAGACTATCAGAGGAAATACTGGCAAATTTGATTTTATCACTAAAGCAGGAGAAACTATCAAAGACAAGAAATCTCACACACACACATAAGAGACAGTATGAGTTAGCAAGATTTTAATAAAGTTATTAATCTGAAGTTCATTATAAAAATTTTGAGTAACTAAACTGATATATACTACTTAATAAAAGACCTCAATATAATACTCCTTCAAAGTTTATCTATATTGATCAATAAATGTACTACAATCTCAATAAAAATATTGCAAATATTTCTGTGGTTTCATAATTAAAAAAAATAAAATTCAGACTCAGTGGTCAGTAGATTTGAGCCCATCCTGGGCCTGCCAAAACAACAATGACTACAACCAAAAAATAGACGGGAGTTGTGGCAGGTGCCCAGCTACTTGGGAGGCTGAAGCAAGAGAATCGCTTAAGGCCAAGAGACTGAGGTTGCTGTGAGCCATGACACCACGACACTCTACCAAGGGTGACAAAGTGAGAGGTAAAAAAATATTCATTATCAAAAAGGTAAAATAGTGCATTAGAAACCTTAAAAAAAGCATACATATCTTACCATATTTTAAAAGATTTTATAGCTATAGTAATAGTATTACTGTGATATTGTAATAGCAGGCATATCAATGCAATAAAAAAAATTAGAACATAAATTGTGTACTTGAAACGGAATTAATGTAGCATTTAAAATGAGTGGGAGAAAATTGTATAAAAATAAACGGTGTTGAAATAATTAACTGTACATGTATAAAATAATAAAGTTTGATTTTTATCTCTCATAATTCAAAAACTCAAAGAATGAGATACAAACAAAACAATAAATTTTATATAATTATATATTGTATTTTACGTGATATATATATATACACACACACACACACGCAAGCATTATACAAGGTCTCATTAAACAAGACCTAAAAAACATCAAAAGGAGAATATTAAGACAGAATGTGTACAGATAAACAGACACATACAGTTGTAAAGTAGATAGCAAAAAAGCATGAAACCAAAACTATTAAGACAATCTCCTATAAATGCTTAAGAAAAGGATAATGCATTAGAAAAAAATGCAAAGAAGCTAAAAACATCCACATTTTAATACAAATAAAAATGTTTCAATGAAAACTTAGAAACTCTCGCTCATCAGACTTGCAGATATCACAATTAGTAATAATATAAAGGGTTGGGAGAAAATGGACCCTTTCATACTCTTAGTAGGAATTGGTATAGATATTTTGAGCACCATTGGGGAATAGTAACAAATATGTACACATTTTATTTTAAAATTCTTATAGGCAGGAATCTTAGGGATATATTTGCATCAATGAATTAAAAAATACATTTAAAACAATAAGTATTATTCATACAAAAAAATTAGAAGTAGCTTAAATGTCCCTAATAGGAACAATAGTTACTCTTAAATTTAATTATATTTTATATTACTTTTAATTTGGCATTCATATACAGTAGTATAAAATATAAGATTAATTAGTATTTGTTGATGTGAAATGGTGGCTAGCAAAAAGTAAAATGAAAAAGGTCAAATTGCAAAACAATATATTCTTGATCACATATTTAAGTAAAAAAGGATTACAACATATTTCTTAATATGTGTCTATTTACTTCTTATACCAAATTGATAATGATTAATTAGGTATTAGGGAAAATGTGGTATTCAGGAGTATAGTTAAAAGGGTAAAGGGAAAATTTTACTTTAAAATAAACATTTTTACTTGAGTGACACTTTAATAAAATAAACTTAAACAATTACATGAATATTTAATTATTTATTTTTTTTATTTTCTTGTTATTGTTACAGTTTTTGTCCAGGGCCGGGTTTGAAATCACCATATGGGGACAGCACCCTACTCCTTGAACCACAGGTGCCACCCTGAATATTTTATTTTTTTAAACGGAATTTCTAAATAAAATGCATTTTTTTTTTTTTTTTTTTTTTTTAGTCAGAGTCTCACTATGTCATCCTTGATAGAGTGCCGTGGCGTCACAGCTCACAGCAACCTCCAACTCTCGGGCTTAGGCGATTCTCTTGCCTCAGCCCCCCAAGTAGCTGGGACTACAGGCGCCCGCCACAATGCTCAGCTATTTTTTTGTTGCAGTGGTCATTGTTTAGCTGGCCCGGGCCAGTTTCAAACCTGAAAGCCTTGCTATATGTGGCTGACACCATAACCACTGTGCTATAGGCACCAAGCCATAAAATGCATTTTTTGATATGTCACTTATAAAAGCATAATTTTATCTTTGTATCTATGATCCTCAGTCATTTGAACTCTTGCACCTTCCCTATTTACATGTGACTTTTCCTCTTACTACAGAAGTGGAAAAAAAGCACCACATATGGTAGGTAAGGAGAATGACGTCCCCTGAGCACACTCATGCTCTAACATATTTAATTGTGAATATGAGCTATGACAATGGTGACTATGACACTCTGTAGATGAAATTAAGGTTTCTAATCATTGACTTTAAATTGAAGGGATAATTCTAAATTGTCTGGGTAGGCTAAATATAATAAGAGCCTTACAAGCAGAGACAGAAGTCAGGGAGGAGTGGGAGAAGAGGTAGAGGGAGTGACGCAGGTGTAAAGTGGATGTGGCCACATCCACTTGAAGATGGATGGAGCTACCTGTGAAGGCATGTGTGTGACCACTCAGAGTAGAGCCTGGACCCTAGTTTGCAGCCTGTGTCAAAACAGGAATCTGAGACCTACAATCACAGGCAACTGGATTCTGTCAATAGCTTGAATGTGTCTGGAAACAGATTATTGCTCTGGGATTACAGGTAGGAGCACAGCCTGGTGGACACTTTGGTTTCTGTCCTGTGAGGCCCTGAACAGAACACTCAGCCCAGCCCACTGAGACTTCTGACCTACATACAGAACTGTTGTTTTAAGTCACCCTGTTTGTTATCATTTGTTACACAGTAGAGAATTACTTCTCCATCAGAAAGGATAATTTTCACCTCACCCTCACGGTCCAACAACATATACATTCCTTTGAAACTTTATTCATGAAAGAGGTTCCATTATTTTTGCCTCGATCTATGCTTTGAATTTTATCTCCTATCACCTCTTAGAAACTTTGCTCACTCTTATTTCCAAATTATTACTCAACCCTGGTTGACCTACTGAAACCTTTTAAATCTTAACTATTCCCAACTTAACCTCATACTTCCTCCTACCATTATCCTCTCTCATCTTTCATTTATAGCCCATTCTTCATCCCAACTCTTAGATTACAGACATATGTATCAAACTCTCTACTGTATACTTCTCTTTGGATGTCCCCCTGACAACTCTGAGTAGATCCAAAACAGAACACATCAACAGCCAAGGTGGTTCATGCCTATACTCCCAGCACTCCGGGAGGCTGAGATGGGAAGATCAACTGAGCTCAGGAGTTCAGGATCAGCCTGCACAAAGTGAGAATCTGTCTCTACTAAAAAACAGAAAAATTAGCTGGGAGTTGTGGCATGCACTTGTAGGCCCAGCTGCTCAGGAGGCTAAGGCAGGAGAATCACTTCAGCCCAAGAATTCAAGGTTGCTGTGAGCTAGGCAGTATACCATACTATCTCCTATATCTAAAAGCATATATCTTCTGTGGATCACATACTCTGGAAATCTTCTGTTTCCATTTTACTCCATATCTTCTGCTGATATTCACAGCAGCAGCATCGTCACCCAGATATGCAGTTTCCAAGTTATGTTCCTGCCAAAGTCTTTTCCTCTTACAATACTTCCACCATATTGAAACTAAAGTCAATTTATTAATATGATATCTGATATGTTCGAGAATGATTTAACACTCAAAAATAGTTAAGCGTTTGATGGGTTTTAATTTCTCTAATGGTTACTATAGCCTGCTTCATATATGAGGAAACTGAAACATGAAGAGGTCAAGTTGCCCAGAAAGTTGTTGAACTTCAGTACTCTGAAGTTAACCAGAGTCAACCAATGTTCATCATATCCACAAAAAGTGGAATAGTTCCTTGAGTACAAGGTTATAATTATTTAGCAGCTTCAAATATATTTGAAAAGTAATGATCAACATTACTGAATGAACAACAGACATTCCAAAAATATTCCACCAGTGGTTAACTATTAAGATTATACTGCTTCTCTATTTGCCTGACATAGTGCTTTACACTCTACTGCTAACCTCTCAAAATTTTCATCTAACATGTTAAAAAAAAAAAAGATAATAAAGGTTATTTCTTCCCAAAACTAGTTTCTAGGTGAGTAGTGATTGTAGCAGCTCAAATTAGCATTTATTACCTCATTTGAACTTAAAAACAAACTCAGTGAATTCAGCGGGAAGGGAAAAAAAAATACCAAAGTAAAATGTTCCATTACTATACAACAGTATAACTAAGAGAATCCAGTTTCCCAAACTCAAAGCCATACCGTTTTAATTACTTCACAAATCCACAGTGAGCATCTATCATGAGCAAAATGCTATGATAGAGCTCTCGAAAAAAGCATGATGAATTAGACATGTTTCTTCTACTTGCAGTGCTTGGTTTTGACATGAATAGGAGATTTTGAACAAATAAGTAAATAGTTAATGTCTTCATTATATTGAAACTCTTCAAAGGAAAGAGACTATCTGATAAAAGAATAGGGTGGCATGAACTGGTCTCAGATAGTTTCCTACAGAAAAATGACATTTGAAATAAACTCTAAAATGGGTGGGATAATTCTGACCAAGCTCTGGAATGATTTGTTTCATTTAAATGCCGTCAATGTCCGCCCTGGCTGGACATCCAGTGTGACTGCTGATCAGAGTCAATGTCTACATAATCTCAAGTTAGAGACATAAAATGTGAGTCAATTCAGGGCAATGAGGACAGCACCTTAATAACTGAAGTCACCTGGATGGGTGGAAGTATTTTTGGACTGTCTGCTCTCAGATCGTTACCGTTCAAATAAATCTGGAGCTGCTGAAAAATTATGAGGTGTGGACTTTGTTCCTCAAGGAATTTTTCCACTATTTTGGGAGCTATGATGAACATTAGTCAAACACTTTAGGATTAATATGTGCAAGCACCCAGGATTTAAGCAATGTAGTACTAGAAAGCCTTTCTCCGAATATACCATTTTTTTCTTGCCTGAATATTTTCAGACACAAACTAGTTGATTTCTGGTTTTTATTAACTGTATTTTCTTTTGTCCAGTCATTCTACCTTGTCCTGTGTGATTGACTCGTGGTCTAGAGCCCTCTCCTGCTCATTTGCTGGCAGTGGCTTCCAGCGACCTAGGGGGAAATCTTAGGCTGGTTATCTTCTTAATAACAGGCTTGTTTCTTTTCAGTTTTATATAATCTTTAAAGAACTCAAGCTTTGGTATAACTACTCTAGTAACAGCTGTTTGTTTGCTTACAAGGTTGTGTATTCAATTGCTGGGCAACTCAAATCTATTTTTGGTTTTAACTCCCTTCTTTAAGCCTCACCTACCACTAGATCTTATAGTAGCAGATCAATTTCATCAAGTTATTTTCTGTTTAGTTTCATTTTAGAATAGAACTTTGACGAAAAAAATATGTACAAGTGAACTTCTACCCCTCATTTTATGTTCGACAACAGTTCATAAAACATGAATTTATTAACTAAAATATACATTGAATCTTTGTGCCTAGGGCAGTCTCAACCTTCCTAATGCCACGGCCCTTTAATACAGGTGACCCACAGGTTGAGAATCACTGGCCTTGGGTATTTCTCACTTAAAAATGAAAACAATAATCCCTACTTTCAGAGTAACTTTCAAGTGAAAAGCTTTACAATCTGCATCATGCTAATGTATCCTCTTTTTATAGACTGGAGGAGTTCCAGAGCTTTTTCTTCCCCAGCAATGTTTATAAAATTAACCTACAAATGAGTATAAGAGAATGAGTATGAGAAATCAAGAAATGAGTATGAGAATATCGAACTGACGTAAATACCACATCACTGGTGATGGTTTTTCTGAGCCCTGTAGAATTGATCTTGTTCTCCTGAATGTCCCCTCACAGTCCTTTCTTTCCCATCTCAATCTTAATCATTCATTATTACAACATCTCATTGAAGGTCTGTCCTACATGCCAAACCACATAGTACAGTTATAACATTCACCTTTAATTTCTCTCTGTCCAGTCCTATCAGCGTGTAGTACATAGGAAGTAATAGGGAATCAATATATGCTTGGCGAGGGAATAAAAACCTAAGAATTGAAAGTTATTGTGGTTTACATGGGAGAACCTACTAGGCCTGAAAGTCAGTTTCTATTTGGGAAGCAAAAATCAAAAATAAAGCCAAACAAACAGATGAATAAATGATCTTGGTAACATGATTTTCCAGTCTGAACCTCAAATTTCATAATGTTTAAAATTAAGAGACTGGAGGAAAGTGCGACAACTTTCCAGCTCTGCCAACCATAGCACATTTCCTTTATTGTCTTGCATAGGGCTTGTTGTATCTTATCTACAGAGGGCTTGAAAACTGAAAACAAAACTGTTGTGTTTTTATTTCTACCATATCCCACAACTAAAATAAATACCTACTTTTACAGAAAATTTTCAAAATAACCTGGGTAACTTAGCTTTCCTAAAATTTCCCAGATGAACTTCATGCTGTGTGTGTACATATAAATATATAATTTATATATTATACAAATATGAACTCTAGCAGAAAGAAAAAAGCGAATACATTCTACATTTTAATATGACTGAATTTAACATGGATTGAAAGTTTAAGTGCAGCAGTGTATGTCTTAAAATAACTTTTTTATAATTCTCCATATTTAACCCTAAAATGGTTTATTTCCTCTACAAATTTTAAAAATGAAAATTAGAACATTTGTTTTAATATGATTTTTATTCATATAAAATTGTTCGTTTTAGAGTAGTTAATCTGCTATGTTATACAATTTTACAGTTGCTATGGGAATCACCCAAATGTCATTTTCTTTTTATTTATCTTAATGTTCTAAGTTAACATGCATATCCCACATACTGACACATCCATACCTTCTAAGAGGAAAAATGACTAATTCAAATAAGAGATATAGAAAATGCACATTTTCCCTGGAAAATCAAAAGCCAAGAATGAATGCATTTACTAATATCCATATCTAATTAAATGCAATAACCTTGTAAAAGAAATAGGTTTTGTATATCTTCTTAAGGGAAAGCAAATGATATTTTTGAGCCCACAACAATAGTATTAAATGATGGACAGATGGGAAAGTGTTGGGCCAGAGGTCATTTATGGTGACCTTTTTCAAGAGTGGCTGCAAATCCATCAAACCCTACAGTGGTGGAGCTGTTAATGAGTTCCTAATTAGGAGTTAGTCAGCCATATTAATAATATGTAATATGCCCCAAGCCTGTCAACAACGAGAACAAAACATTCACCATCCTGAATGTTAGGTTTATTGATGTCTGGCCAAACAGATGACCTTTGCTATGGGTCCTACAGTTTCCTTTTGGACATGTAAATGCTACAATTATGGGAAATGATGACTGTGAATATCCTGAAAGAAATAAGTCATAAAATATATGCAGATATTTCCCACCAGTGAAATGTTTCCTTTCCTAATTTATACTCATTTAATGAATCAGTCTCCTTATCCCAAATTGTTTCAAAAGATACTCAATGTTTCCATATGTAAACATGTATGTATAGAACTATATATAATTAGAAAAGGGCACAAAAGGTCAGATTATTTTGTTTTATGAAACTCATTTTGTTAAGTTTCAAATCAGAGGCATTAGTTTAGGATGTATAAACTCACCAAAATGAAACAATAAATAGCAATTTAATGCTAAATTCAGTATTCAAGAAATTGGGAAAAAGAGATTAGTATTTATCCTTAGGATAACCACATGACAGAAGTTGAAAATTGTGATTCATATTCTCCATTCTCACACTTCCCCAGTGGAATATTTCACACATCTTTTCTGACCAACACTTAATCATTAAAATAAAAGTTAGACCAATATGTCTATGGCCAAAATTGGTTGAAGACACAAGCCATAAAAGTGTTCACTCAATGACTACACTTCTTAAAATGATAAGGTATCCCATGACAGAACATCAAAGAAGTTTGGAAGGAAGGGAAAAAGCTTTCAGATGAGCCAATGAGAACAGATCAAGTATTTATCTTAGGTCTCTTCAGTTACTGGCTCAGAAAATAAATTTAGAGACTTAAGTAACAAGGGGTATGCATCTTGAAATGACAAGTAATTTTATGCTATTAAAGTGAATAGTACTCAATTAAATTCTGGAGTAATTATTAGATTATTCGATCAATTTTGACAGCCATCATTAGCAAAAGAATTAACTTTTGTTGTCTTTTCCCAAAGTCTTTTTAAGTACTAACCGCTAGTCTATATTGGAATATGTATGTGTGTATGTAAGTTTTGTTTTTTTTTTTTTCACTTTGTCTCCCTGGGTAGAGTGCTGCGGTATCATAGCTCACAGCAACCTCAAGCTCTTGGGCTCAAGAAATCCTCTTGCCTCAGTTTCTTAAGTAGCTGGCACTACAGATACACAGCAGCACAATGTCTTTTTTTTTTTTTTAAGTACAGATGGGGGTCTTGCTCTGTCTCACACTGTCTCAAACTTTTTTCTTTTTTTTTAAATAATTTTATTAAATCATAATTGTGTACATTGGTGCAATCATAGGGCAGAATGTGCTTCATATACAATCAGAAACATTTTGATC
>CAUYRH010154321.1:0-13049 GCA_963574655.1 Perodicticus potto
CCTGCCAAACAACAATGACGGCTACAACCAAAAAATGGCCGGGCATTGTGGCGGGCGCCTGTAGTCCCAGCTACTTGGGAGGCGGAGGCAAGAGACTCGCTTGAGCCCAGGAATTGGAGGTTGCTGTGAGCTGTGATGCCACAGTACTCTATCTAGGGTGACAGCTTGAGGCTCTGTCTCAAAAAAAAAAAAAAGCAATTTCCCCCATGGTTTTAGCTGAGTCTCTTAAGGTTGCACTGTCTGGCAGAAATATGACAGGAGGCTCAGGTGTAATTTTATTATTATTATTATTTTTGAGACTATGTCGCCCTCAGTGGAGTGCAATGACATCACAGCTCACAGCAAGTTGGGCTTAAGTGATTCTCTTGCCTCAGCCTCCCAAGTAGCTGGGACTACAGGCGCCCACCACAACGCCTGGCTAATTTTTGTTTCAGTTTTTGTTGTTCAGCTGGCCGGGGCTGGGTTTGAACTCGCCAGCCTTGGTGTAACCACTGTGCTACAGGCGCCGAGCCTCAGGTGTAATTTTAAATCTTGCAGTAGTCACATCAAAAAGTTAAAAAGAGGCCAGTCACTGTGGTTCAAGTCTGTAATCCCTGTGCTTTGGGAGGTGGAGGTAGGTGGATCACTTAAGTCCAGGATTTCGAGACCAGTGTGGGCCACATAATAAGACCCCATTTTTACAAAAAATTAAAAAATTAGCCAGGCAACACATCCTGGGGGAACAGTTCAATTACAACTTGGACTTTACCTAACAAATGCAAACAATGTAACCTAATTGTACATACCCTTATAATCTGAACAAAAAAAATTAACCAGGCTTAGTGGTGTGTGCCTGTAGTCCCAACCACTGGGAGGCTGAGGTGGGAGAGTTTGAGCCCAGGAGTTCTGGGCTGCTGTGCTACTGCATTTCAGTCTGGGTACAGAGCAAGACTCTGTCTCTTAAAAAAAAAAAAAAAAAGGCTCGGCGCCTGTGGCTCAGCGGGCTAAGGCACCAGCCACGTACACCTGAGCTGGCGGGTTCGAATCCAGCCCGGGCCCGCCAAACAACAATGATGGCTGCAACCAAAAAATAGCCAGGCATTGTGGCAGGCACCTATAGTCCCAGCTACTTGGGAGGCGGAGGCAGGAGACTCGCTAAACCCAGGAATTGGAGGTTGCTGTGAGCTGTGATGCCACAGCACTCTATCCAGGGTGACAACTTGAGGCTCTGTCTCAAAAAAAAAGGAATGGTTGAAATTAATGTTAATAATACATTTTATTTAATGCAACATTCAAACATGTTAATCAGTTCAGTATGTGATCAATATAAAATAGTTACATTGTTTTTCCAATACCAAGTTTTTTGTTTTTTTTTTTTTTTGCAGTTTTTGGCTGGGGCTGGGTTTGAACCTGCTATCTCTGGCATATGGGGCCGGTGCCCTACTCCTTTGAGCCACAGGTGCTGCCCTCCCATACCACGTTTTACACTTACACCACATCCCAGGTGCTCAATAGCCATCTGTGGCTGGTGACTACCATGCTGGATGGTGTCACTTTAAGGTCAAGAATTGCCACATTCCCAACTAAGATTCCAGATTACCTGAGCAAGAATGAGAATTTTGCATTTCATCTAGTGGATAAAAGCAGCGCATATCTCCCCCCCACTTCTTTCACCCCACCCTCCAATTTTTCTTTCCACTAAAAAAAAGTCTTCACAGTGAAGGATGGTCACAGCAACTCAGTGTCACAGTGAAGGACGGCCACACCTAGTCAGTAGTGTCACAGTGAAGGACGGCCACACCAACTCAGTAAGTGTCCATGTTTTGTTTACCTGACATGCGCTGCCGTCCTGTAGTCCCTCCCCCCAACCCACTTGCATGAGGTTTCAGTTACCTGAGGTTGACCTTGGTCTGAAAATACTAATTGGAAAATTCTAGAAATAAACAGTAAATTTTAATTTTTGTGTCATTTTATGTAGGGTGATGAGATTTCTGGCTCTCCTGACCCATCCTGCCTGGAAGGTGAATCCCCCCTTCCCAGCATGCCCGCACCACAGTCCTACTTCCCAGCCTTCATACTGAGGAACTGTCTCGGTCAGCAGATCAGCTGTCACAGCACTGCAGTGCTCGTGTTCACGTAACCCTCATTTCACTTATTAATGGCCCCAGAGCGGGAGAATAGTGATGTATTACTATAATCGTCCTATTTTATCATCAGTGACTGTCGTTATTTTCTTACAATGCCTAATTTATAAATTAAACTTCATCATAGGTATATACAAGGCTGAACAATGAAGTTCTCAAACTCATCCTAGAAAAAGTGCCACATACCTTCTTGCTGACTGTCAGTCTGGTCACCTTTGAAATATTTCCTTTGGCCATCTGGTAACTGGAGTGACAGTCAGCAAGGAGGTATGTGGCACTTTTTCTAGGATGAGTTTGCGAACTTCATTGTCTGGCCTCCTGCATATGTATAGGACAAACACAGTGTATATAGAGTTTGGTACTATTTGTGGCTGTAGGCATCCACTGGGGATCTTGGAGCATGTCCCTCATAGATAAGGGAGGACCACTGTATCTGTTTCCACCATCTGCTTATCAGCTCTGGGGACAGCTCTCAGAAGGCAAGACCTGCAGAGGAGAGAGGAAGAGCCTGTCCCTGCCATCCAACCCCTGTGGGCCCTGAAGGAGCCAAAGGCAGCTGTGGGCAAGAGGAGAAACTTGAGATGGGGAATGGGGGGACGCCCACCCTGGCCCCCTTTTGAAAGGCAGTCTCCCAGCCTGTGGCAGCCCAGCCTCTCAGTGGGAGAGGGAGCTTTTTTCTTTTGAGACAGAGTCTCAAGTTGTTGCCCTGGGTAGAGTGCTGTGGCATCATAGCTCACAGCAACCTCAAACTGTGGCATCATAGCTCACAGCAACCTCAAACTCTTGGGCTTAAGTGATTCTCCTGTCTCAGCCTCCCTAGTAGCTGGGACTACAGGTGCCCACCACAACGCCTGGCTATTTTTAGAGATGAGGCCTCGCTGTGGCTCAGGCTGGTCTCAAATCTGTGACCTCAGGCAATCCACCCTCCTCAGCCTCCCAAGTGTCGAGATTACAGGCGTGAGCCACCACGCCCAGCTGAGAGGGAGCTTTAACTGTAATGAAGTCTCAGAGTCCCATGTTATTCTGTGGGGCTGGCCTTACTCATTACTGAACTAAGGCTGGTTTTGTTCCTAAAAGTAATTAGAGAGGATTTGCTTTAAAATATTTCAGCAAAGGTCCACATGGTGGCTCATGCCTATAATCCTAGCATTCCGGAAGCCTGAGCTCAGGAGTTCCAGACCAGCCTAAGCAAGAATGAGAACCCAACTCTATTAAAAATAGAAAAACTAGCTGGGTGTTGTGGCGGGTGCCTATTATTCTGCTACTCCAGAGGCTAAGGCTAGAGGATTACTGGAGCCCAAGAGTTTGAGGTAGCTGTGAGCTATGATGCCACAGCTCTACCCAGGGCGACTGGGTGAGACTCTGTCTAAAACTTCAGCAAAAACAAAGTATGTGTGTGTGTGTTGGGGGATGAGGGTGTCAAACTGATAGAACAAACACGACTGTGATGTCACTATACCGTTGTCTTTTCAGGGAGTTATGTGAAAATTTTCATAATAAATGTTTTAAACAATGACTAGAGGACTTTTTAACATTGGGAATGAACAGGAGAAATACAGACCCTGCTGGAAATCCACTCACAGGGATCAAAGGCAACCTCACAGAGCAAATTTTAGTGGGAAAATTATGGTGGAAAATTACAAAATAATTCACCTGTTTTCTGAGCACACCCCATGGGATCCACTTGTCCGATGTACAGCTTATTTTGTTCTGGGTTGTTGAGTATCTCTGTTCCCATCCTCCATCCTCATTCTTTGGCTGAGATGCCCCCTGGTGCTCGCCCCAGCGGGGTCTGGGCACCTTAGTTGCTCCCTGACTTTTTTGGGTGACTTGATGACATGGTAGCTCCTTGCCACAGACACCAAGATGGATCCAGTTCCTGGAGCACAGAGCCCTGGAGGCACGGAAGGACGACCTCTGTGAAGATATGTGGCAGGGCAGGGGCCTTAGTCACCGAGGATCACTAGACATTTTGAAATGAACTCCTGGTCTCTCAGAAACAAGTTAGAACACCAAATGCCTAGGGCTGGTGCCTCTAGGGGCTGGGGTCCCACCCCTGCCCTGCAGTGCTGTGGGAGCCTTTGCCTATGTCCCCACAGGTGAAAAGTGAGCAGCACAGTGCTGAGCGGGAAGCTCCCTGGTCAACCTGCTGTCCCTCTGTTGGGGCCACAGCCCACAGCAGCTTGAGCTGTGTGGGTGGGTGATCTCAACAACTGTTGACCTTTGTGACAAGCCTTTCTGGTTCCTCCACATGTCAGCTAAAGCCTGAGTCCTCTGGAGCCTGAGGCCTGAGCCATGTGCCCTATAGCTATCCTTTCTCAGCTCAGTCAAGAAAAGCCAAATTGGGCTGGGCTCAGGGGCTCACTCTGGGAGCTGAGGTGAGTGGATTGCTTGAGCTCATGGGTTCAAGACTAGCCTGAGCCAGAGCGAGACCCCATCTCTACTACAAATAAAATAAACTGAGGCAAGAGGACTGCTTGTGCCCAAGAGTTGGAGGTTGTTGTGCACTATGATGTCGCTGTGGCATGCTACCCAGGGGACAGCTTGAGACTCTGTCTCAAAAAAAAGAAAAGCCAAATTCTAGGTGAGTCCATCTCTATACCAAAGCTCACAACATGGCCTCCATGGAGAAAGTGCAAACTTCGCAGTTTGCCTTTTCTCCTTCTCTGAGTTGATAGCTGATACTTTATGAAGACTGCCCGTCTGTGTTCAGTGCCTCGGGTGTTATTTAACCCTCACAGCCCTTGAGAGGAGGGGAGTGTCCTGTCCCTGTAGTACAGATGAGAAATAGGAGTTCTGCCAGGGTTGCTGCCAAGTGACTCGTCCAAAGACCCTCAGGGAGCAAGTGGGGACCAGGGATCACCTCTGCCTCAAAACCTGTTTGATCCTGCCTCCCAGGAACTTTAGGAAACCAGGTTCCTTACAGATACAAACCCAGCGGGGAGTGTGTGGAAGGCTCCAGGGGGAGGTTGCCAGGTTGGGCCCCAGGAACAGTCCAGCAGCACCATCACTGCTCCATACCCCGGGCAGCTGTGGGACATTCCAATCCACAGGTGGTCAGGTGTGGCCCTTGTGAAGCAGGGGTTCCTGGGTAACCTGAGTGAAGAATGGATTGACAATAATTTGTGATGGAGTCAAATGGTTTTGTTTTTTTTTTCTGAAATGCCAGAGATGTTTTCTAAACCCTCCCTAGGCCCAAGTGGCTACACCTTCATTTGCTCAGCAAACTCTTTTTTAAGTGGGCCTGCAGAGGCTACCTGGACTGCACACTGCCTAACACTTTGGGGTTGAAAAAGTACTTTCCTTACAGGATTTTGCTTTGCTCTCTCTGTGCAGTAAGCAATTTAGACCCATTACAGAGATTAGGAAGCAAAAGCCTGTGGAGGCCAGCGGGATTGCTCGGAAGTTCGGCCAGGACTCCAACACGTTCTAAGTTGGCCTTCCCAGTGAGAGAAAGTGGAAAGGGAAGAGAGATGCCCAGTGAATGAGATTTTAGCAAAACTACTCTGCGTTTCTTAAGGATGTGAGTGGCTGTTTCTTGGGTAGATTTTTCTCAAGCCCAGTTCCTCTGTCTTGTCTTGTCATGCATAGAACCTTGCCCTCCCCTCCACCCAGGCCTTCTTGCTGATGAGTAAACAAGATATTTTTTGGTCACTCACCTTGGACAATGAGGGCAGCCTTACAAGTGGACTCACCAGCCTGCAAAGAGTAGGTCTGGACCGGCAAGCTTCTGGGGTCAGCTCAATACATGTGGGTACTGCCAGACTGGATGCTGATTTTGGACTAATTAAAGTTGGATTTTCACTGGAGTACTTAGCTCTATCACAGAGACATAAAATTCATTGTAGCCTCCTTACTTAAAGGCCATAGGATCTTCTTGGCCCCACTTGGCTGACAGGAGCCAAAGGCATTTAGAAGCCTCCTGTAGGGAGACAGAGAACCCTACCTCTACCAATTTGACTTCTTTCAGTTCTTTTTCTCCTCTTTTTCTGTATCTCTTGGGCTTCTCTCCTGCCTTCCCTAACAGCCTGCAGGGGAGCGGCAGGGCCCTCACTCAGCTGTAAGGGGCCTTTATAGCTTGACAGGTTGACAAGTTGACAAAGAACTTCAGCCCAAACTTTTGAGTTTGTGGGAGGGTGAGGACAACTACCTGCTCCCTCTGTGCATTGGGAAATGGGAACAGAGGCTGGAGCTGACTTTTTCAAGGTCACCCAGAGCTCAGAGGACCTCTGTCCTAAGCTCCTGTGACCTGTACTGTCCTTGAGATTCCTTGGTTGGTGAGTACTTTTGATTTGACAGGAACTCTGAGATTTTGGTTCACACAAATGTATCTCCCCAACTGGACTTTCAGTCCTTTTAATCAATTCAATATATTATGAAACAAATCAACGAAAACACTGTAAGCAGGCCAAAGAAAGTGCATCTCATTCCTGGGTGAGACTTTATCCTTTAATCTCCTGATCTTCTAATGATCCCCAGGGAAACATTTCACAAATGTAAACATGCATGTGAAAAAAATGTATATTTAACCCAAAGTGCATACATACGTGCAAACACATGTTAGTCACGCACAGAGAACAAAATCTAGGAAAATAAATGCCAAATCATTATTAGTGGTTAATCTTGGGGTGAGGTCAAAATGTTACTATAAGCAATTTTCACTTTTTCACATGCTTGTGGCCTAGCCAAAAAATGTTTTGAGAAGAAAATACTGATTATGTGTAAAAGAATATGAGTAAACTCTAAGGCAGGAAGAATTACAACATAATAGATGCCCATATGCCCACCCCCTGGGCAAAGAAATAGAACACAGGTCTGTTTCCTTTGAAGTCCCCTGTTACCCCTCCACACACCATCCCTGCCCTTCAGTCTTCACAGGTAAGCACATTCCTGAATTCTGTGTTTATCATTCTACTTTCCTTTTAGCTTTATCATATATGCTTCTCAGCCTGAGAGTTTTGTTTCATTTTGCATTTAAATAAACGGAATAATACTGTGGTGCCCTTCTGTGACCTGGGAGATTCATCCATGTTGCTGCACGTAGTTTGTTCATTTTCAGCGCTATACCGTGTTCCTCTGTATGAATACATTATAATTCATTTAATTGTTTTATCATTCTTGGACAGCTGGACTGTTTTTTTCTTTAAATGACAAACAGGGCTACTGTGAATGCTTCTGTGCCAGTCTCCTGGTGTCCTACACTGCCATGGGAAAATATCTGACAGAGGAGCTGCTGATCACAGGATATGCACGTATTTCACTTCACCAGATGATGTCTGTTTTCCAAAGTGGTTGTACAAAGTTGTATTCCCACCACAGTCTATGGAAGTTTCCATTGATCCTCTTCCTCACCAGCACTCAGCAATTGGCATATTTTTAAATTCTAGCTGTTGGGTGGGTGAGTCCAAGTGTCTCATTGTAGTTTTGACTCTAGTCTCTCTGATTACCAATGAGCTATAGCACCTTTTCCTGTGGATTTTTTTTTTTTGCCATCTGGAAATCTTTTATGAAGTACCTATTTGATTCTTTAGTCCATTTTTCTGTGTAGTTGTAACTTTTTTCTTTTGTTTTTTTTTTTTTGAGACAGAGCCTCAAGCTGTCACCCTGGATAGAGTGCTGTGGCATCACAGCTCATAGCAACCTTCCATTCCTGGGCTCAAGCTAGTCTCTTGCCTCCGCCTCCCAAGTAGCTGGGACTACAGGTGCCCGCCACAACACCCGGCCCGTTTTTTGGTTGCAGCGTCATTGTTGCTTGTCGGGCCCGGGCTGGATTCGAACCCGCCAGCTCAGGTGCACGTGGCTGGCACCTTAGCCCGTTGAGCCACAGGCGCCGAGCCGTAACTTTTTTTTCTTATGAGTTTTTAGGCGTTCTTTATTTTCTAGATATGGGCTCTTCATTGGTTCTGTGTGTGTGCGCGCATAGCAACTATATATGTATACACACACACACACATATGTGTGTGTATATGTGTGTGTGTGTGTGTCTGTGTATAGGAACTATTTTCTGCATTTCCATGGCTTACATTTTCATTCTCTTCATGCCATCTTTTGATAAACACGAGTTCCTAAATTTAAGGTACTCAAATTTATCAACCATTTCATTTAGTACATTTTGTGTTCTGTTTAAGTTTTCTTACCATGACAGCATCACCACACCCCATCTCTACACAAAAGTGAGAAAAGCACACCTGTATTCCCAGCTACTTGGGAGGCTGAGGCAGAAAGGATCGCTTGAGCCCAGGAGTTCAAGGCTGGAGTGAGCTGTGATTGCACCACTGCACTCCAGCCTGGGTGACAGAGAGACCTAGACTCTAAAAAAAAAAATTAAAAATCGGGCAGAGTGCAGTGGCTCATGCCTGTAATCCTAGCACTCTGGGAGGCTGAGGCAGGTGGATTGCTTGAGCTCAGGAGTTGGAGACCAGCCTGAGCTAGAGCAAAAGGAGACCCTGTTTCTAAAAATAGCCTGGTGCTGTGGCAGGTGCCTGAAGTTCCAGTTACTTGGGAGGCTGAGGCAAGAGGATCTCTTGAGCCTAGGAGTTTGAGATTGCTATAAGCTGTGATGTCATGGCACTCTACCCAGGGCAACAGAGTGATTTTTTTATCAAAAAATAAATAAAAAATAAAAATAAATAAATATATTATTGGATTTTGTTTGATGATCTTTTAAAGATTTTTTAAAAATCTATATTTTAATGACTTCAGCCTGACATTTTCTTTTCTCTCTTTTTTTTTTTTGAGACAGGGTCTCACTTTGTCACCCTCGGTAGAGTGCTGTGGCATCATTGCTCACAGCAACTTCAGACTCTTAGGTCCAAGCAGTTCTCTTGCTTCCGTCTCCCAAGTAGCTGGGACTAGAGGGACCTGCCACAATGCCTGGCTATTTTTAGGGACACGTTCTTGCTCTGACTCAGGCTGGGTCTCGAACCCATGAGCTCAGGTAATCCACCCACCTCGACCTCCCAGAGTGCTAGGATTACGGGCATGAGTCACCGCATGTGGCCTTGGCCTGGTATTTTTTCTCCCGTAACTTTTCTGTCAGGTTCTGTATCAAGGCTATGCTTCATCAACTAAGTTTGGGATTATTCCTCTTTTTCTGTTCCCTGGGCAAGTTTGCTTAGGGTTAGTGTAAGGGCTTCCTTAAAAGTTCAGTAGAACTTATCAGTGAAGCCCTCTGGAAGTGAGGTGTTCTTTGTGGGGGAGGATTTAATAACAAGTCTAATCTTTTTTATAAGTATGGATGATTTAGATTTTCTATTCTTGTGTCAGTTTTGGTAAGTGGTGTTTTTCTAAGAATTTATTCATTGCAAATTTTCTAATGTAACCCAAAGCTGTTCATAATATTCCTTGACCTTTTTTGAATGTGTGTGGCATCTAGAGTGACGTCTTCTTCTTCATTCCTCACATTGGTGGTTTGGACTTGACTCTTTCTAAATTAGTCAGCAGGTATTAATTTAATTTTTTTGAACAAAGGATCTATCGTTGGCATTGTTGATTGTTTTCTATTTTTTTAGGTTTCATTCTCATTGTTACTATTTCTTTCCTTCTACTACTTTTGGGTTTAATTTGCCTGCCTTGAAAAAGAAATTTTTTTAGAAGAATGCTTAGATTACCGACTTTCAGTCTTTTTTCTTTTCTGTTGTGTAATTAAAGGTATACATGTCTCTGAGGGCATAGTTTGATTTAGCTGTATCCATGAGTTTAGAGATTTATGTTACGTGTTTTCTAAGCTCTTTTGCGATTTTATCTTTGATTGAAGCTTATGAATTTCTAAGCACATTGAGATTTCTCTTTTCTAATTAATATGCCATTTCTACTGTAGTCAGAGAATATACTCTGTGATTTCATTTTTCTTGAAATTTGTTGTAAGTCACTTTATGACCCCAGATGTGATACACTTTTGTAAATGGTCTATGTGGCCTTAAAAAAAATAAGTATGTGGCACCTGTGGCTCAAGGAGTAGGGTGCCGGCCCCATATACTGGACGTGGCGGGTTCAAACCCAGCCCTGCCCAAAAGCTGCAGCAAAAATAAATAAATAAATAAAATAAAATAAAATATAATTTAAAAAAAGTATGTATTCTGTGGTTGTGAGCTCAGGATTCTATACATATTAATTAGGTCACATTTATTAATCATGTTACTTAAAACATAGATTTAAAAACAACCTTTTTCTTTTTAAATATAATACACGCCCAGAAAATCATGTTAAACAATGTATAGCCTAATGAATTTTTATAATGTGAACACTTTTGCAACCACCACCCTTGTAAGAAGATAGGGCTTGCCAGCAAGTGCTCTCTGCTAATCACAGCTGCTTCCTGCCACCACCAGAATATCTGGTATCCTTTTATAATAATTACCTTCTCATCTTTTAATTCTGTCACTCGCATGTAAATAGCTTAATACGATTGACTTTTTTGTTTCACTTTTGATATTTTTCGTTCATTTCCTTCTTTCCTTTCTCCTTCCCTCCCTCCCTCTCTCCTTCCTTCCCTTCTCCTTTTTCTTCTTTTCTCCCTCTTTCTGAGACAGAGTCTTGCTCTGTAGCCCTGGGTAGAGGGGTGTGCCATCATAGCTCACAGCAGCCTCAAACTCTTGGGCTCAAGTGACTCTCTGGCCTCAGTCTGTCAGGGAGCTGGTACTACAAGCACCTGCCACAATACTAGGCTAGTTTTTATATTATAGGTAGAGACAGGGTCTCCCCCTTGCTCAGTCTGGTCTTGAACTCCTGACCTGCCTCAGCCTCCCAGAGTGCTGGAATTATGGGTGTGAGCCACCGCAGCCAGCCTTGATATATCTTTTTCAATTTGTAATTTTCCTCTTCCTTTGTCTCTCATAGTTTGTTTTTAAAAAATCAGGTCATTTGTCCTGTGGAGTTTCTCATAATCTGCATTTTGTTGATTACATTTCCATAGCCTAACTTAACATATTCTTCTGTCCTTGTATTTCCTATAAACTGGTAATTGCATCTAGAGGGCGAATGAGACTCAGGTTGGTTTTGGTGTCGGTTTGTTCATGACCCTTTATAAAGAGTTGCTTGTTTTGTTTTACACTGGGAGGCACTTAATGTCTAGCATTCTCTCGCTTTACGAGATTTAGCAGTTATTGGTGTTCAGTGTCTAGGGGACATCAGTTCATTCAAGGTTAGTGACATTATAATTCTTTCATTCCTTTTTTTTTTTTTTTTTTTTTGAGACAGAGCTTCAAGCTGTCACCCTGGATAGAGTGCTGTGGCATCCATAGCTCACAGCAACCTCCAATTCCTGGGCTCAAGCGAGTCTCTTGCCTCCGCCTCCCAAGTAGCTGGGACTACAGGCACCCTCCACAACGCCCGGCCATTTTTTGGTTGCAGCAATTGTTGTTTGGCGGGACTGGGCTGGATTCAAACCCGCCAGCTCAGGTGTACGTGGCTGGTGCCTTAGCCCGTTAAGCCAGAGGCGCCGAGCCCTTTCATTCCTTCTTTATTCATTTCCTAGCGTATTCTAGAAAGATAAATTTCACCTCGTGTACTGTTTAGTTCCCAGTTGTATAGTTCAATAGAAGAAGCAAGATAAATGCTTAATTAATTCCCTTTATATACCAGTTTCCAAAATAAAGAATTGGTTTCTCAACATCCTCCATGGGTGACAAATCAGTATTTTAGTTTTCTGTATCATAATGAGCCAATACATTTAAACATAGTTGATGCATTTCATCCATTGTAGTAATTACCCTTGACGTTCAAATTGTCCCATTTGGGCAGCTGGAGTGCTACTTGACTCCTGTGTTTCTGAAAGCTTCTTTTCCATCTGGTACAACAAGATACTTCAGGCTCATCTTGTACAGTTCTCGTCAGAGACATTTCTCCCTGAAGCATTGATTTCTTTTAGTGGAAGAGGATACCCTACTGTCCAAATCTGGTCATTGAAAACATCTGGAACGGTTATTTTGTGTGTACCTTCTCACTTGTTCTATCTCCCTGCTCTGGTCCCTCCTTTGTTAGGGCGCGTACGGTTAGGGCATATGATAGTCTCTTTCATGTCCCTCATGCAGTCTTGGTTTTATACACATACACACTCCTAACACACACGGTTGTTAAAACTTTATCTTCTAGCTGCTTCTTAAGAAAAAGCCATAGAATTAATATTCCCTGAATTTTTGCATGTTCCAGACATAGTGTTTCCACAGTATTTATATTTAAAAGTCAATATGGCTAGATATAAAAAATCCTTGACTTCCATTTTCTTTCCTTGAGTATCTCAAATATCCTTTTTTTTTGAGACAGAGCCTCAAGCTGTCACCCTGGGTAGAGTGCTGTGACATCACAGCTCACAGCAACCTCCAACTCCTGGGCTCAAGCAAGTCTCCTGCCTCCACCTCCCAAGTAGCTGGGACTACAGGTGCCTGTCACAACGCCTGGCCATTTTTTTTTGGTTGCAGCCGTCATTGTTGTTTGGCGGGCCCGGGCTGGATTCGAACCCGCCAGCTCAGGTGTACGTGGCTGGCGCCTTAGCCTGTTGAGCCACAGGCGCCGAGCCTAGTATCTCAAATATCTTACTCATTTTCTTTTGATATGAAATGTTTCTATCACAATGTTTTTGTGGGTTTTGGTTTTTGGAGACATGGTCTCACTTTGTCACCCCCCAGTAGAGTGCTGTGGCATCATAGCACACAGCAACCTCAGACTTCTGGGCTCAAGCCATTCTCTTGCCTCAGCCCCCCAGTAGCTGGGATTACAGGCGCCTGCCACAATACTTGGCTATTTTTAGAGGCGGTATCTTGCTCTAGCTCAGGCTGGTCTCTCACTGTGAGCTCAGGTGATCCGCCCACCTCAGCCTCCCAGAGTGTTAACATGATAGGCGTGAGCCACCTCACCGAGCCTATTGAGCTGTTTTTACCCCAAGATTGGAAGCTGGATAATAGTTGAGGGCAAGTAAGTGGGCATGGG
>CAUYRH010154324.1:0-29453 GCA_963574655.1 Perodicticus potto
CCAACGCCTCCACCTTGGTGGTCCTTGTTGCCTCCTTAGTGCAGGTTGTTCTCTGTGGGGTCTGGATGGGCACCTCCCCACCGTTCCCAGATAGGGACACAGTCTCAGAATCCAGCCACATCGTTATCCAGTGCCAGGAGGCCTCTGGCATTGCTTTTTCCTGTGTGCTGGGCTACTTGGGCCTCCTGGCTGGGTTTAACTTTTCTGTGGCCTTCCTGGCCAGGGGTCTGCCTGATTCCTTCAATGACACTAAGTTCCTCACTTTCAGCATGCTGCTCTTTTGCAGCGTCTGGACAACCTTCCTGCCCCTGTACCACAGTACACGGGGCAAGTCCACAGTGGCTGTAGAGATATTCTCTATCCTGGCCTCCACTGAAGGGCTGCTGGGCAGCATCTTTATCCCCAAGTGCTATATTGTCCTGTTAAAACCGGAGTGGAATACCCTAGGCTGGCTGAGACGAGGACCTGGGATTGGTGGGAAAGACAGAGTAAGGAGCTCCAGAGCTGGCATCTGCACAGGCCCACACCACAAATCTTCAAGAGCCAGTCCTCCCTGAAGACATCTGGGCCACTGATTTGAGTTCATTGTTCTGTGTGGACTAAATGTATAGTAAACAAGGCATTCATTTTTTTCTTATGGTTATCCAGTTGTTCAGCGCCATTTCACGAGAAAACTTTCCTTTTCTCCATTGTGATGTATTGGAGCCTTTATCTCTTCCATTGATTCATATATTATACTCCTGTGCCAACATCATATCGGCAAGACCCCTTTTCTAAAAATAACCAGGCATTGTGGTGGAAACCTGTAGTCCTAGCTACTCAGGAGGCTGAGGCAAGAGGATCACTTGAGCCCAAGAGTTGAGGCTGCTATGAGCTATGATTCTACAGCACTCTAAAGAGGATGACAAAGTGAGACTTTGTCTACAAAATAAAAATAAAAATTAAAATTAAAGTGGTTAATTTAATCAAAATCTTCAAAATGAAAGCCATATATAAACTCATGTTTACAAATGGATTTTTGTTTTGAAAATTCTCTCTGAGTTTGAAGATTTACACAGGGTGATTTAAGATTAATATTTAGTTCTGTCTGCAAGTACAATAGTATGAATTTATTCCTTGGAACTTTAAAAAATTCACATTTTTTTTCTTTGCAAATGTATGTTATATCTGGCATCTTTCCCTAAAATAGGCCACCCACTTTTCAACACTGAAAATATGTGGAGTCAGGTCATGCTCCAACTTGATGTTCCCTATGAATAATTTGGGGTTATGCTATCCAATGAGGTAGTCCCTTATCACTTATGGCTATTTAAATGTAAGTAAAAATGAATTAAAAATTGATTATAGTATTAATTTAAAATACTGTGGTTCATTAGGTAATATTGATAATTTAGTTCCTCCTTTATACCAGCTACATTTCAAATCCTCAATAGAGTATGTGACAGGTGGTTGTCATACTGGACAACACAGACAAAACATTTCCATCATGGCACACAGTTCTCTTGGCTAGTGTTATCTTACAGAATCTTAGAATCTCCTCCTTTACTGATGGGGTAATAGTCTCTGACCTTGTGTGACTTGAGATATTTTTATGATTAGACTTTTCCCCACTCTTAAATTTAAGATTTTGAGTGAATTCTCCACCTTCTGCCTTAACATTAAGCCAACTGGCCTCTGGCATTGATGCTGTTTCCTTAGACCAGTCGCCCTCAGTCTTGACTGCACAAGGGAATCAGCAGAGGGATTTTAAAAGATCAAGAAATCCAGGTTACATTCAATATCCCAGACCAATTAAAATAGAATTTCTAAGAAATTTCAATCAGTCATTAGTACTTTTAACGTCCTGCCAGAAATTACAACATTTGGCAAAGGTGCTGAATTCCAGATCCAGCCACCCAGATCTAATTTTTCCATTCGTCACTCAATTTTCTCATCACCTGCTCATTTTCTATTGCAAAGGCACACAGGTCTTTCCACACTTTGCATTATTTATTTTTTTCTTTAAGACAGTACTTCCTACTGTTATTTCTTCATGCCTATACAACATTATTTTCTCACACATTCCTTCATTACATTATCACTTTCATTCCAAATAAGAAGTCGTCTTTTCCAGATACTTTTCTCATTCTCACTGCTTTTGCATTTTTCAAGTGATAGTGAACAGAACTTCATAGAACATATCAAAACCCCCAACAATTATGGAAAAAGTCACAAGGAAAAATGAGATAGATGAAAATAAAATGACCTTACACTACTCTTCGTCCAAAGGCTTGTAAAGGCGAGAGTTAAAGAGCTTTGTCTTAGAGTGTAGCTTTGTTGACATGCACAGAATTCTTAATTTTAAAGTTCTTAAATGTTAGAGTTTTTTTCAATTGACATCCATCCAGCAAAAAATGATTTTCTAGGAACAAGTTTAAACCTACCTAATTATTTTGGGAAAGCTCATGGTGCAAAAAAACCAGAGTTTATATTAAGAACTTTAAGCAAATGCTAACATTTTCTTAAAATAATCAGTGAGGAAAATCTGTAGATGGTGATAATGGAGAAATACAATTCGCTAAATAACATTTTAAATTCATGCGTCTACTGAAATTGGAGTTTTGTTCATTTACCAAAATAATCTAAGATGACAGAAACTTCTAGATGTTCCCTAAGATTTTAAAAGAGGGAATGCAAAGAAAATAAATGCAAACAATCTATTTAAAGGACCAAATGTAACAAATGTAGAGTGGGTGTATACCAAATCGACATGGAGGATGAATGTATTAGTTTGAATACTGGTTCGGGTCAATAGTAGAGAGCAAAGATAACAGTGGCTGATTAAAGAGCTTTTTTCTCTTTCATGTGGAAGCCTAGTAATTTGATCCAGGCTCTCATGGTAATTCTGTAATTATCAAATAGCCAGGCTCCTTCTATTTTGTTACCTTTTCATCTTTAACAACAATGTCCCTCTTATGGTGCAATCTGTTTTTTACCAGTCAAAGGAAAGAAGAATAAAAACAAAAAACAGAAGGCACATTTTTTCCTATAATGACCATGATTTGGAAATTGCCCCCAGATAGCTCCATTCTCATTTGGCTGGAACTTAGTCACAATGTCATACCTGGTTTAAAGAGAAGTGGGAAATGTTACCTTAAGTTTGAGCAGCTCTGTGTTCACCCATGGCCAGTCTGGCTTCTTGTTAGGAATAGCCCATAAAGAGTTAATTAGAAATACGAAGACATCAAGTATTACCCTTTAGGCATCTCCTGAAAATATTGTCCTACTTGAGTTGTCTTTTGTATTTCTCATTAGATAATGAAATTTATAAGGAGTGGCAATAAGATATCATTAAGGGCAGGATTATTGAATCATGTTCACAAACTCCAGAGAACTAATCAAATATTACACATTACTAAGAATTCAAAGGAAACAGAGGTGAAGTATGGTAAAATCTTGGACTAATAACACAGTTGTCCTAGCAATATTAGCATCCATTCTGACCCAGACTCAATATATAAAGTCTCTGAGTAATAGCTATAGGGCGTTGGTGACACAAAGAGAGCCGTTATGGTCATAAAATTCATTTTACACTCTTTTAATTAGGTAGCTGACATGGCATTTTGTAGCAGGCCATGCTTCATAAATTCACAAATTCTGGGTTTATTTACCATTAACAATCTCAATGATCAAGGTAATTTAAAAAAAATCACCCAGAGATAAGAACCCTTCATTACCTTTCCACTTGTAGGTACTATTAAGATGTTTTATTAGCAGGTTTATTTGGAGACTTAATCAGGTCATTTTTCCCAAATAAAGATGCCTTATGTGAGGACAAAATGTGATAGACCATATGAGGTATCTAAACCTTGGAGAATAGTTCAAAGGTTGATTCAGAATCTTTATTATAACATCATAGACCCAAGCTCTTTCCCTCTTTCTGCTGTATAATTTCATCGTGCTGAATTTAATCCTCATGTTTGTTTTTTTACAGTCAACACAAGGCTGACACAGCTCCAGGCCTCACACCCTTTTTGTTAAACCCTATCAGAAAACTTAACCATGGGTCCCACTGATGAAGGTTGGGTCACATACCCATTGTTCCTTTGATAAATATTGGGTGACTATCTGGCATTTTTTGCCTCTATCAACAAAGAAGAATAAGGCAGAGGAGAAAATGGCTATTGTTAATGCAACCGAAAGTATCCTCCACACCTTAGAAGTTTTATTTCTAATACAAATATAAAGAGAAGACCATTGTATTTCCTACCACTCTGCACAAGTTCTTCCCAGCCCAGAGTTAATCTCCTATGAGTTTTGAGGAAATTTCTTTGTTAAAATGTCATTGTCAAGAAAATACACAGATTGAGGGTTACACATGAGAAATGATTCATTGAACTAACTCAGAGGATCTTTAAACCAAATTAATTTCTAGGCTAAGCTGAAAAGCAAGTCCCTAAGATGACTCAGAGAAGTTTTGGAATAGTGCTATTCTGTTGTCTCTAGTGGTGTTCATCGTCACTATGAGAAGGTCTATAACTTAAAAATCATGATGATATAATGTATATGACTCTATATGCACTATGTGAAAAGTAAACACAATCTAAGTGGTATTATTTTCATTATTGAACAAGTTAAATAGAAAATTCTTTAAAAATCAGATTGTTATGCTTTAAAGTATACACGCATAATATAATAGATATATTTAGAACATTTAGAAAAGAAGAACATTTAGAAAAATTTGTTCAGATCATCATTTTAAGAAGATTTTAACTCTTTCCTTTTAATTAGTATTTTTAGCACTCCCTAATAACTAGATTAAAGCTCATTAGTGATTTTTACTGATCTTAAATAAAAACTATATGACTCTGCTTTCACTAATGTTGAGATTTCCAACTATACAAGGGAATTTTAGTTCAAACTAAGTGTTTTCCAATAAGACATAACTGAAAACTATTATCTAGTTTAATAGTAATCCTTTGGTAATCCTTCAGCATATACTTATTTTAATAAAATTATCAAATTATCACCGTATCAGATTTCTATATTATATCAGATTTCTTGTAAACAAATGATTCTAAATTCTATCAGATTTCTTTTAAACAAATGATCACTTGGCACTTGGAGCAACACTTTTGGTTAATCTCTGAATCCTGCCCCAAGTTTGAGAATTTCCTAGAAAGAAACAGAGGGGGAGAAAACTCTAGTCAATAGGTTGTGCATCACGACTTCCTAGAGGTGAGAAAGCATAAGTGTCACTACCTTAAATTGGCTACAGTGGCAGAAATGGAGAACCAAGAAATGGTATCATGGAGGGATGGGCATGATCCGAAAAGGGGCTTTGAGTTCTGAGCATATGGAATCTGTGGGAACACTGACGAAAAGGTAGTATTTAAGATTCAGTGAGACAGTAGAAAAAAATAAGGGCTGAATTCAGGAGTAAGAAGAGGTTCAAGACTGCAAGTTACTAACAAGACTAGTAATGAGATACTGAGTCTGGGGAATAGAGAATTGCACCATGGGAGAATTAACTGACGGACTAAATCTATACTGCCTCGCTAGATCTTTTCGTATGTTCCTCCTTTGTGTCTTTCAATATCTACGGCACTTACCCATGCACGTCTGATTCTGTGTTTCCTTTAAACCACTAGACTAGACTCATCTTCCTCTTCATGGAGTGAGCATCACAGTGAGAACTTGTGACTGTCTTGGTTGTGAACCGCTTTGCATTGCTCATCTGATCGTATCAAGTTTGCTTAAGTGACTTCCATGGCTTTCCTCTGGTCTTAGGATAAGACCAAAATTCAGCAAATGACCTACAGGGCTCTTGATTACCTAGCTCTGTCCTGTCTCTCCAACCTCGTCACTCCCTGTCTCTATCACTCATTTCTACTTCACTCTCTGTGTTCCTCTTCCACTGGCTTCTTTTCATTTTCTTCAATACTTCCTGCAAGGTCTTTGTGCATTTCCTTTCTTCTTTTCATTTTAGCCTGCCTCATGTTACCTTCAGATCTCTGCTCAAGTTTCACCTCTCCTTTTCACAGCACTTATCAGAATTGGTATTTATATATTTGTGACTTAATAATTTCTGTTTTACTTGCAGCCAGGCCTGAATCTATTTCTAAAAATGATAAACGTATAATAAACATATAGACAATCCAGTAAAAAGCATATATGTAAGTGCCAGAGAATATCTTTAGAGAAAATTCATTGTAGATAACAGAATTCTAGTGAAGCTGAGATGGGACAACTGATGTCAAAGAGGCACATCTGAATTTCAGGGAGTAGGGATACCACTGGTTATTGCATGTTCTAATACACCCTCCTCCAGATATGTGGCCCTGTGCGTGCAGACACTACTTTAGGTGAATTACTGTCTGCTAATAATAGAAGGTTGGTATGTGTCTCAGATGTGTGAAGTGGGATATAGTCAATACCTCCTCATCCTTCAAATCTCAGCTTTCTATTATGCTAAATAAAACATAAGGCAACCAGGAAATACTTTTCCTACTTCCATCATCAGGTATTTGGACCTGTATTCCTATACCTTGCAAAAAATTACTATGGATATACTATGGATAAAATTCTCCTGCCCCTATCTAAGACCAGGGGCTCATGCCTATAATTCTAGCACTCTGGGAGGCTAAGGAAGGATTGCTTGAGCTCAGGAGTTTAAGAATAGCCTGAGCAAGAACAAGACCCTGTCTCTACTAAAAACAGAATAATTAATCAGGCATCATGGTGGGTGCCAATAGTCTCAGCTACTTAAGAAATTGAGTCAAGAGCACCTCTTGAGCCCAAGAGTTTGAGATTGCTGTGAGCTATGGTGATGCCAGGGCACTCTACCTAGGGCAACAGAGTGGGACTCTGTCTCCAAAAAAAAAAAAAAAAAAAGACTAACTCTTCTGTTTACTCACTTTATCTTATCCCCTCTTCCTTACTTGGGAACATTTCTCCATTCGTTTTCATTTCTCTGTTCAGTATATGTATTCTGTCCTAATTCATAGGCTACACCCCACAGACATACAAGCACACTTGTTATGCACCATGTTAAAAACAAAACAACTTTCTTGAGCCAACATTTATCACTATCTACTCCCCAGTTCCCTGCTCCTTTCCACAATAAAACTCTCTAAAAATGTTGGCTGTTTCCTGTCTCAAAATTCTCTCCTTCCAATTTCTCTAGAGCCCTCTCTCCAATCCGTCTTTCATTAAAGCTATTCTGCTAAAACAGATTTTACTGATGTCATCAAAGACTTTTGAATTTCTAAATCCAGTCAATTAGCAGGCCTCATTTTATGAAATCCATCATCAGCGTTTGATACTTGATTAATCCCTCCTTCTCAAAATGTGTTTTCATATAGCTTCTGAAGTGCCATTTATGGTTCCTCTCTCTCCTCACTGACTACCTCTTTCAAGTCTACGGGATGTCCCAACTGTCACCATACATAGGGAAAATGGGAAATTGTATCTTTATTTGCCACAATATTCATTACAAAATTTTATGGAATATTTACAAAATATTCTCTACCTGTTGGCCACGTCTTTATGCACACATATGAAATCTCTCCCACTCATGGGAAAAACACATTTCCAGCTATCTGGTGTTACGATGTTTTCCTGTGTTTGGTGACTCTGGGATGCCCCGCATTTCATAGGTTTCTTCTCACAACCCCAATCTCTCAGTGCTGCAGCGGCGAGGAGCTCAGTCATAGCTCCCCTTTTCTATTTAGCCCAGTCTAGTAGGATTGCATCTTATCTCAAGGCCTTAATCACTATGAGAAATGCACTAAAGATTCCTAAATCTACACTCAGGAACATTTACGTATAACTTTCTTCCTTTGCAACAACTGCACCTGTTTTTTTAAATAGACAGTTCAAGCTTAAGTAAAAAAAGAAACTACTGAAATTCTTCTCTCTCCCCAAACTATTTCTACCACAGCAGCTCAGCAGCCACGGATACTTTTCTTAAAATATTAAGTCAGATTATGTCATTCCTCTGTTCAAAGATCTCCACCTACTTTCCCATCTCATCTAGAGTAAAATCCACAATACTGACAATGGCCTACAGATATCCCTATCAATCATCTGCTCCCTTTGCTTTTTCTGACCTTGTGTCTTACCACTGTGTTTTAACTGTTATCTTAGATTCCGTCCTTGTCAATTTGGTGTCTGTTAATCACAAAGGCAGACTAATGGCCAAAGGTGTTTACATCTCTCCTACAATCCTACTTTCACAGTGTGTGAAAATCATCCTACAAACCCTCCAAGCGACCTTGCAATTCTACCCCAATCACCCCTTGTCCAACTTACATATCAAGCCAATATTTCTCCTGCACTAAATCAACCAGGGCCAGGCACCAAGCAGCTACAATAGCTCTGTGTATGCCCCAAAGCCCATCAGAATTATTCACACCTTGCCGGGGCTTGCCTTTACCATGGAAATCCCAGTAACGTTCCTGGACAATGCTTTCCTCTCATTCCTGCTCTGCCTCTTGGTCAAACCTGGGGTCATGTGGGCCTGTGTGGTGCAGGGACCTGTAAGTAATGAATTCTTCTTTTGTTAAATCCTAGCCTTTCTCTTTGGTCACTGGTAACCTGTGTACATTAAGTTCCCAGCAGAGATCACGCCATTCCCCTCATTCACTCCCCTCTGGCCTCACTGGTTGATCTCCTCGCTGTTCCTCAAATGATCCAAGCATGTTCTCTTCTCAGAGCCTGTGCTTTGCTCTTTCCTTCCTTTGCCTGGAATTCTCTTTCTACAGTTGTTCAATTCAGCTCAATTATTCCTTTCCTTCAGGACTTGCTCAAAGGTCATCTTACCATCAAGGCCTTCACTGATGGCCTTTTAATAACAGCACTTCCCCTTCCTCCCTCCTACCCTATGTTGACACTCTCTAGACTCCTTAATCTGCTTTATTTCATTTCCTCATAGAATTTACCACCACTTAATATATTATATATTTGCTTTTCTAGAAATATAACTACAACATAAGCTGCATGAGGAAAAATGAATCGCTCACAACATATCTCCAGAGCCTAGAACAGCATTTGAAATAAAAATGAGCTTTATGAAGTTTTTACTGTTTGAATAAATGAATGAATAAATGTGACACTCCAAGGCTGGTCCAGGGAGAGTGCACACGCTGGTCAGAAACCAAAGGTTAACACCTGCCTCTTTGTATTCTGTTATGACACTTTTCTCCTGCCCACATCACTGATAGACAGACACATGTTTCAATCTGATTTTTTTTTTTTTTTTTTTGCAGGGGAGTATTGAATATATGTAAATGAGAAAGAGAAAATCTAATTTACATACAAAATATATGATTCTTAATGCAGTATAGTAACTAAAGGCAAGAAAGAATAACACAAAAGAGAGGTGGAGAGTCATCCCGGGACTACCCTGGGCAGTCTGATGGAGTGGCAACAGCATCTTAAGAACCCAGGGGACACAGATGACACAGAAATCATCAGTCGACCAGAGTTCTATTTGTTCTACTTTCTTGCAACAGGATATTGAATTAAACAGTGTTCACAAATATTGTATATGGTGAAAACAAAGGTCCAACCAAAGTCCTGACACAACATAGTTTTCTCATCAAAAATACCTGCCTCACTGTCATATAGAGAAACAGCAACTACTCTGATATTTTCTTTCAGATTTGTGTATATCGTTGTAGTTTGTATTCTTTCTAGATGATACCAAATTGGCAGGGCGAGGCAGCTCCGACCTGTAATCCCAGCACTCTGGGAGGCCGAGGAGGGTGAATTGCTTGAACTCAGGAGTTCAAGAACAGCCTGAGCAAGAGTGAGACTATGTCTCTTTTATAAATAGAGAAACTAACCAAGCTTTGTGGCCAGTGGTGGTAGTCCCAGCTACTGCGGAGGTTGAGACAGGGGGATTGCTTGAACCTGGGAGTTTGAGGTTGTTATGAGTGAGGCTGATGCCAGAGCACTTTAGCTTGGGGCAATAGAGTGAAACTCTCTGTAAAAAAAGGGAAAGTAGCAAATAGATCATATGATTTATTCAATGTTTAATCCAGATATAAAATTCAGGCTTTGAATTATTCTCCCTTCTTTCTAGATAAGAAATCGTCTCCAGTTTTGAGAACTTATACTAGCCTCAAAAGCTTTTCCTTTTAACAAATTATTTCTAGCCGTGTATTTTATATATGAGCATTGAGTGATTCTATATGAATAGGCAGACAGGCTCTCCGATGCTTGTGGTATTCCATTATTTCTCGGCTGGGTCATTAAAACTTCAAACTAAGGCAAGTGAAAGCCACCACTATCCCATCTGTTTAGATGGTATTTGTGGCCGGCGCTTTTTTCATACTTGAATGTTTAAAACTCTCATTAGGTATTTATTCTGGTAGGCACGGTTTGGCACCACTTTCTGGTCAAAAGAACAAAGCAGTATACATATATGCTGTTATCCAATTGATACAATCTTAGGGCATTTTAAAATCATGTGATTTATAAATTCAAATAGAGACTTAAACTCAACCTCATGAACTGAAAAGAGGAAATAACAAAAGGATATAAGAGGTGGTGTCAGAGAGATGGAGTTGTGCTTGGCCTGGGTAACACTGGTTTCTTCAGCTCTCTTGTCTTTCTCTCCCTGCTTTCATTCCCTAATTTAGAGATTGGTGGGTTCTTCTGGGAGCATGTCTGCGTTCTTTCCCTTCCATTATATGATATCTTTAAACAGCTGCTAGAAAACTCTTTCTGCATCCCTGAAGTAAACATGTACATCTCTGGTGAAAGTCCTTTGATGGTGTCTCCTTGTCAGTAAATTAAAGCCCCCTTTCCTAGCTTGCAACCAAAGCCCTCCTGACTGCGCCCCACTGAGCCTCCCCTTCTTGCAGCTAGCCTTATGTTACTCTTCCCTCAAAACACAAAATTCATTGCTCTGTCTAGATGATATAAACTTTTTTCTAAGTCTCTCTTTGATCATGCTGTTTTTCGGTTTGTTTTTTTTTTTTTTTTTTCCATCTAGAAGTCCTGAATCCTGCTGTTCCTTTAGAACTGCTACCTCCTTCTAATTACCTGTGGTTGGAATTAATTTTCTACAGGTGTTCTTGCTATAGCATTTTAATGGCACTTACAACCTTTATCATTTTATTCTAATTGTTCATTTCAGTTGTGTTGAAAGATAAAACTTAGGTACCATAAAATTTTAAAGGGTTTATTTGAACAGACATAAATTCATGAATTGGGTAGCTCTAGATGGCAGGTAATTTGAGGCTCTAGTGAAGGGGCAGGGTGGCCAGGGGAGGTTTTTATAAGAGGAACACTAAAGCAAGGTAAGGAAAATATTTGATCGGTCAAAGTGCAGTAGTAGTAGCCCTATTTGGATCATTCTAGTGGAAAGGCCCAGGTAGAAGTTAGTTGGTAGTTGCTGATTTTTTACTTTTTACCCTGAGGTGGGCTTCTTTTTACAAACTAGAAACCCAGGGCACTAGAGCTGCCTCAGACTAATGGTGCTCCAAGTTATTTTATTTTATTTAATTATTTTATTTTAAGACAGAGTCTTCCTCCGTGTCCCAAACTAGAGTGCCATGGCATCAGCCTAGCACACAGCAACCTCAAACACTGGATTCAAGTGATTCTCCTGCCTCAGCCTCCTGAGTAGCTGGGACTTATAGGTACCTACCATAATGTCCTGGCCTATTTTTCTATTTTTAGTCTTGACTTTCCCTCTCTTGTCTCCCAGAGTGCTAGGATTATAGGCTAGAGCCACTACACCTGTCCCCAGGTAATTTTTTTAAAAATTGTTTTATCACATTTCTTGTTAATGAACATGCTTGAGCAAAAACATCTTTTTTTAATTTTTTATTAAATCATAGCTGTGTACATTAATGCAATTATGGTGTACAATGAGCTGGTTTTATATATGACTTGAAATAATTTCATCTAACTGTTTAACGTAGCCTTCACCACATTTTCTTAGTTATTGTGTTAAGATATTTATATTCTACCCTTAGTAGATTTAAGAAGTACTCTTAAAAAGCACCATAGGTGTGGTCCCACCCTGCCTCTACCCATCCTCCCTGTACTCTCCTCTCCCTCTCCTCTTTCCCCTTCATCTTGGGCTATAGTTGGATTATAGCTTTCATTTCGAAGTGTGAGTACTTATAAATTAGTTTCATAGTAGGCCTGAAAACACTGGACACATTTTCTTCCATTCTCGAGATGCTTTGCTAAGAAGAATATGTTCAGCTCCATCCATGCAAACATGTAAGAGGTAAAGTCTCCATCTTTTTTTAAGGGTGCATTATATCCCATGGTGTACATATATCAGAATTTATTAATCCATTCATCAGTCAGTGGGCTCTTGGGCTTCTTCCATGACTTAGCAATCATGAATTGGACTGCAATAAACGTTCTGGTGCAAATATCCTTGTTATAAAGTTATTTTTGGCCCTCTGGATATATACCTAATAGAGGAATTGAAGGATCAAATGGCAGGTCTATTTTTAGATCCCTAAGTGATCTCCAAACATCTTTCCAAAAGGAACATATTAGTTTGCATTCCCACCAGCAGTGTAGAGGCATTCCCTTTTCTCCGCATCCTCGCCAACATCTGTTGTCTGGGGATTTTGTGATGTGGGCTAATCTTGCTGGAGTTAGATGCTATCTCAAAGTAGTTTTGATTTGCATTTCTCTGATAATTAAGGATGATGAGCATTTTTTCATGAGTCAGTAGGCCATGCGCCTGTCTTCTTCAGAGAAGTTTCTCTTCAAGTCCTTTGCCCACACTGAAATGGGATCACTTGTTTTTTTCTTGGTAACATGTTTGAGTTCCCTGGGGATTCTGGTTATTAAAGCTTTGTCAGAGGCATAACCTGCAAATATTTTCTCCCATTCTGAGGGCTGTCTGCTTGCTTTACTTATTGTGTTCGTAGCTGTGCAGAAGCTTTTTAGTTTGATCAGATCCCAGTGATGTATTTTTGGTATTGCTTCAATTGTCGGGGGGGGGGGGTCCTCCTCATAAAATATTCACCCAGGCCGGTTCCTTCAAGAGTTTTCCCTGCACTTTCTTCTAGTATTTTTATAGTTTCATATCTTAAGTTTAAATGTTTAATCCAGTGAGAGTCTATCTTAGTTAATGGGGAAAGGTGTGGGTCCAGTTTCAGTCTTCTACAGGTCACCAGCCAGTTCACTCCACAGCATTTGTTAAATAGGGAATCTTTTCCCCACTGTATGTTTTTAATTGGCTTATTGAAGATCAAATGATGGCAAATAGCTGGGTTCATCTCTTGGTGCTCTATTCTGTTCCATACATCTACCTCTCGTTTTTGTGCCAGTACCATGCAGTTTTGATCACTGTTGATTTATAGTATAATCTGAGTTCTGGTTGCATGATTCCTCCCGATTTGCTTTTATTTCTGAGTAACGTCTTGGCTATTCAAGGTTTTTTCTAATCCCATGTTAAATGAAGTATTATTTTTTTTAAGTCTTTAAAGTATGACAGTAGTGTTTTAATAGGGATCGCATTTAAATTGTATATTGCTTTGGGTAGCATGGACATTTTAACAATGTTGCTTCTTCCCAGCCATGAGCATGGTATGTTTTTCCATTTGTTAACATCTTCAGCTATTTCTTTTCTTAGAGTTTCATAGTTTTTCTTTATAGAGATCTTTCACATCCTTTGTTAGGTAAACTCCCAAATATTTCATCTTCTTTGGCACTACTGTGAAAGGGATAGAGTCTTTGACTGTTTTTTCAGCTTGACTATTGTTGGCATATATAAAGACTACAGATTTCTGAGTATTGATTTTGTAACCTGAGACACTGCTGTATTCCTTGATCACTTCTAAGAGTTTTTTAGTTGAATCCCTGGGGTTTTCCAGATATACAATCATATCATATACGAAGAGTGAAAGTTTGATCTCCTCTGACCCTATCGGGATACCCTTGATCACCTTTTCTTGCCTGATTCCTATGGCTAAGACTTCCATTACAATGTTAAAAAGCAGTGGAGACAATGGGCAACCTTGCCTGGTTCCTGATCTGAGTGGAAATGATTTCAATTTAACTCCGTATCAATACAATATTGGCTGTGGGTTTGCTGTACATGGCCTCTATTGGTTTAAGAAATGTCTCTTCTGTACCCATTTTCTTAAGTTTTCTGATCATGAAAGGATGCTGAATATTATCAAAAGCTTTTTCTGAATCAATTGAGAGAATAATGTGGTCTCAAAGACATCTTCTAATACATAGTTAGGCCTTCTACATTACCAGTTTAGATCCTTGAATGCATAAAACTTTTAAATATTTATCAAACCAAATAATTGATATAATTATATTTAATTTAATGGAATTAAATAATCTTTCATCTGTTCATAGCATCCATATGTTTGATTTATTTTTTAATTCACTGGATAGGAATTAATGCCTACATCTTACTAACAAGCCTTCTGTCAACATTTCTCATAGAGATCTAATTTTGAATTTTTAATGTCTCAGTTTAACATGAAGCTAACTTTTTATGCAAAAATTATAAGAATCTTATTTATAAATTAGAATTACAATAGAATTATCTGAGAAAATTAGAATTTTGTTTATAAATTAATAAACATAAAGGCAACACTCACACATGGTTGCCATGTATTATGTTTCTGACTTTTGCTCTTAGTTTTGTCTTCAAAATGTGGTCCTTAAAATCATTTTACCCTGAGCATTCCTTTATATTTTTTGCCTGTTTTAACAGTATCATTCATCAAGACCTCATCCAATTTTACTACTTATATTTTCATAATTTAACGTTAATTATTAAAATTGAGTAAGCAACCTTTGGTAGAAACACTGCATCCATTAAAGAAATAATCACATTATTAACCACAACTCCCTTCTGCTGGAGGACAACAAAAGGGCTCTCCGGTAGGAAAGCATCTCCACTTCCATCATGGATGTGCAGGCCAGTTCGCTAGCCTTGCTTCTCATCTGCTGGAAAACTGAATGAAATTATGGATGAGAGGGTGGGAGATTCATGTCTGTCATCCTAGCACTCTGGGAGGTTGAGACAGGTGGATTTTTTTGAGCTCAGGAGTTCCAGACCAGCTTAAGAAAGTGTGAGACCTCATCTCTACTAAAAAAAAAAAAAGAAAGAAAAAGAAAAGAAAAATTAGCTGGCTGTGGTGGTGGGAACCTATAGTCTCTGCTACTGGGAGGCTGAGGCAGGAGGATCACTTACCCTCAGGAGTTTGAGGTTGCTGTGAGCTATGATGATACCATGGCACTCTACCAAGGGCAACAGAGTAAAATTCTGTCCAATAAATAAATAAATAATGAATGAATGAATGAATAAAAAGCTGCTTAGTAAGGTATAAAGCACTAGTCACATTGTCACATCCAGGGAATCATGATCATTAGTTTTGTCACACTATAAAGTGTTATTGTAAGGCCATACCATTTTAATTTTAAACAAATTTAGTAGCAAAGCAATTAAACATCTGAATGTGTTTTTGCCTCTTCAAATAATATTTGGGAAATTAGCCATTTATTCCATTGAGGCTGCTATTTCTCCAACAGGATTTTGAGAGAGGACTATTTGATAATGGGACTAAATCTTGTGTTTTTAAAGAAAACTAGTCATTGATATGGCATGACATTATAGGTACATAATGCTAAGCACATAATTTTGGGCAATTAGACATTCAGTAAAAACCAAGAAAACCTGGCAACTTAACATCATAAAAAAAGGACTCTGGACTTCTTTTGTGATGAAATAAATGATCTGGTTTTCTGATGTGATGCAGTAGGAATTATACAGCAGGAAATATTCCAGCTAAACATTTGGATCTGTGTCTTATCATCATCTTGATCTAAACTCCAAATTAAAAGATACAAAAAGGAGAGAGGAACGTCAAATGGCAAGGTGATAGTCAAATCCTTAATTTAGAACATTAAATAGAACAAATAACTTGTTTCTTTTACAAAGCAAAGAGACTAGAAAAAATGAGGAGGGTTGTTTTTTCTTCATAGATCAAAGCAGATTTAAGTGTCACAACCAAAACATACTGAGTATTGTACTTGTTTGGACTCCAATTTTAAACAAATTGACTACAGCTCTTAAAAGACATTTATGAGATGGTCAAGGGCTATTGAACACTGATGAGATATTTGATAATTTTAATTATTCTTATTTTGAATTTTCGTGTGACAATGGTTTTATAGTGATGTAAGCATGTTGCTTTTAGCAGTGCATATGAAAAAATTGTTTGCTATTAAAGTGTTACTATGTCTAGGATTGCCTTTCATTTGCTCCAATAGCATCAAGGAGAGTGAACTAGAGAAGGAAGGAAGAGATGAAACGAGAATGATAGATGTTAAAATTGATGAAGCCAAATTATAGGCAAATTGGTATTAATTATACCAAAGGCAGTCCCTGGGTGATGGACAAGATAGATTCTCTAGGTTTGCTCTTAACTCAAATTTTATGTGAGTTGAAACAGGTACATTTACCTAGACTTGTAATAACCTCTGTTCATAAGTACTGGGTTATATGTATATCACCTTTATAATGCAGTGACTGCCGGTATTCCTTTTAATTTTGTGTATGGTTGAAATTTTTATAATAATAAGTTGAAAATAAGAGAAAAATGGAGGCATATAAGCAGAAATAAGAAGAGCAAGAATTTTCAGGTCCTTTATAATATCCTGCTTATTGAAGATAGCCCAGCTGCTATTTTGACCTTGGATTACATGAGATGTCCTCAAGGTCCACTTTGTTTAAAATGAATTTTCACTGAAATTCCATTTGAAATAAAGATCTCTAGCAGATATATAGAGCCAGAAAAAAGGAATGCTAATGAGCTTCCCTAGTAGTCATATGAGAGAACTAAAAATGTTTTGATCTATGTTAAAAATACCCCGTAAGAGACACGCTTTATATAGATGTCATTGTTTCCACTCAAGTGCCGATCATTGCCTTGGAGAAAGTTTTCTGGGATATATGTTGAGTACATTTATAATCTAAAATAAAATCAAATAAAACTGAGACTATTGAAGAAGTATTTCTAAGCAAAAACAATTAGCCAGAACTACGACAATTAAATCACTAATTCTCAACCAGGCTGCTGTAGCTTCACAGGGGACATAGGGAGATGTCTGCAGATGGTTTTGATTGTGATATTGTGAGTTGGAACCAGGAGGTACTATTGGCATCTAATGCGTAAAGGCTGGAGATCCTGCTAAACATCTTACCATGCACAGGACATTGTAATGCAGCCCTCCCCCCTGACGCAACCAAGAATTATATGGTTTAAAACCAAAAATTATGTGTCTATTGTGGACCAATATTGAGAAATCTGGACTAAATTAAGCAATAAGCAAAGAAAATGCAGGCTCTGTCATTCAGAGATTTTCTTTCTTTCTTTCTTTTTTTGAGACAGAGTCTCGCCCCGGGTAGAGTGTGGTGATGATGTCAAGCTCACAGAAACCTCTAACTCTTGGGCTTAAGCCATTCTCTTGCCTCAGCCTCCCAAGTAGCTGGGACTACAGGCCCCGGCCACAATCCTGGCTACTTCTTGTTGTCATTGTTGTTTGGCCAGCCTGGTCCGGGTTCGAACCTGCCAGCCTCGGTGTATACGGCCTGCGCCCTAACTGCTGATCTTTGGACAACGAACCTCTTTCAGTGATTGTTAATCCCCACCCACAAATGTTGCTGTCCACATCACAAAATGAAATTTAATTTGAAACCATGGCCTTAAATATAAAGCAGTCAAATATTCCTAGAATTTCTTCATTTAAAATTTTAGCACATCTTTATGTATTACTTACTTACATCATATACATAATATATGAATGTGTAGAATATTGTGGTTTTTAGTTTTAATTAAACTTAGGGTAACAGATACAAGATATCCTTCGAAAGATCAATCAGTAATGAATGCTTTTCTAGTAAATCTAAAAATGTTATTTTCTGTTTTGAAAATCATATCTTTTCACTCATTTGAAGTGACTAATTCTTTGCTCAGGAGATGAGTTATAAATAGTAATTTTTCTTTCAAAAATATATGTAATTCCTATATTAATTTCAAACTGAACTCGATTATGATTCCTCAAAAAATTATGAATATATGTATATTAGGTATTGCTAGATAAAATTCATTTTATTTTTCAGTCTTTACATAAATAATGTAATAATAATTTTATGAATATCAAAGTTGCCTGAAAAGTTATTTCTTATTCTAATGACAGTATAAATATTCACATATTCAGTTCTGTTTACAACAGAAATGTACTACACAGAAAAGTATTGTGGTTTGGGGGTTTTTTTGGGGTCTTTTTGTCTTTATGGTATCTCAGTGTTTTAATTTAGGAAGATAAATTTCATATTTAAAATCCATTGGGTTTTTCAGATATTTAAACAGAAAGAATGAAGAGCTAATATTTTCTTCTTATTCCTATTATTATATAAATTATAAATGCCACATAATGGCAAAGGGAACATATTACGTAAAAGATTTTATAAATGGTATTTATAATTTATATGATTTATAAAAATATTCCATGGCATTTTAAAGACTTACCCAAAAGGTATTTTACTTTTATAACTTCCCCTATTATTTTCTTATAATTATTTCCCAAACTGTCCCATATCATAGGCCCCTGGTTTCATGTGAATATGCCTTATATTTAGGTGTATCTTTTCTAAATTAATGTACTAGATTTTGTTTTATTAACCAATCTGTCTATATTGTCCTTCAATTGTTGAATTTAATTTTTTTCACAGCATTTTGTATTTGCAATTATGGCTACCATTGCGTTGTACTCACTTTTTGTTTTTTTTCTCAAGCATTTTCTTCTCATGTATTTTTAATTGAAATGTTGGTGTAAATTTAATTTTCCCCTTTAATTGATTTTATAAGTTCTCTCCTTATTCCCGTCATTTATTGGCCATAGATGTTTAACTTAAGATATGCTAATTAATATCTCAATATTTATGCACAACTAGAAAATTTTACAACCTTCCATGTCACATATCTTTAAATTCAAATTAGTATATAATTCTGATATTTTAATTTATGTATTTTGTTACTTTAACTAAGTGACTTAAATAACAGAAATTGATTGTCTCACAATTTTAGAGGCTGGGAGACCATAATCAAGAGATCAGCAGGATTCATTTCTTCTGATAGAAGAGTTGGCTCCAATCCTTTCTCCTTGGCTTGTGGATGACCATCTTCCCCTAAATTCCTCTGTATTCTTTTTAGCATCTTCTCTTTATGCACATTTCTAGGTTTAAATTTCCGCTTTTGATAAGGAGTTCAGTCATATTAGATTAGTGCCCATTCTAATGGCCTCATTTTAAGTTGATTATCTCTGGAAAGACCCTGTCTCCAAATATCGATAAGTTACAAGGGGTTAGGACTTCAACAAATGAGTGTTGGGGATACATAATTCAATTCATAACACTTTCCAAATTAGACATTATTATTATGGCAATTATGAATTTTTGCTGCTGATATTTGTTTAAATTTACTCATGTTTATCATTTTCTTTGCTATAAAATGAGGTATTGGATTGTAAAATATTTCTTTCTGGATTTAATTACTTGTCAAAACAAGTCCTTTTTGTGAGGTTCTATTTGTGATCAACTAATTACCCTTATCTGAAAATATTATTATTTTGCCCTAGCTCTTGAATAATAGTTTGCTTCTAGAATGACAGTTATTTTCTTTCAGAAGTATGAAGATGCTATATTCTCCTGTCTTTTGGCTTCTTCTGATGCTGTTTGAAGTCTTTTATCAGTTCTATTTTTATTTCTATGGGCCTGTTACAGCTTTTCTCCATAATTGCTTTGAAAACCTCCTTCCCTCTTCTTATTTTTGTATTTTTACTGTTAACGGTTTAAGTGTGATTCATTTTTATGTAGCTAGCTTTGGATTTGTTGAGCCTCCCTAAAAATAAACAATCGTGTCCTTAACAGTATTCGTTTTGAAAGTTCTCAGACATTATTTGTTCAAAAACTTTATTTCTCTTTTTTTATTCTCATCTTTAATTTGGGAGACATGTTTCATTATATCCTTCCTGTCTCTGTCTTTTTATATTTTCCATCTTTGTTTTTTTGACTTTGGCATGATTTCTTACCTTCTTAATAAAGGAATGAGCTCTGCATTTGTAAGTATTTGTTGAATTTTATCTAACATGAATACTTTATTTGGTAAAGTTTTTCAAGAAAATTGTGTTCCATAAAGTTTCATTAATCTTCGTAGAGCTCAGAGGAGTGTACAAATAGAGGCCTCGCCATCCTATGTTTTCGTTTTAAAACATTATAAATTAAATCATTAAATATGTTCTATCTTCCAATCTTGACTCTTAACCATTCATAACGACATGGAATGTGAGGCCTGAATTTAGAATTCTTAAAACGTTCATTTATCTGTGCTGGAATATAGTGGTATAGAGAAAGTCAGCCCCCACCCTAGGGTTCCTGGTCTGCAGCCTGCAGACCTAGCTGCCCTTCTCTACCCACCATTGTGTCCATCCCATAATAGTGGGATGTTGCCATTTGTAGATGCCAAATCCATCCATCCTGGCACCATCCCTAACCCACCCTTCCAGCCTTGGGATGTGAATAGTAGCAGCTCATTTTGGCCCTTGGATGACTGCCACAGGGAAGAGACCCCAGCAGCCTGTGATCCAGGTGAAGGTCAAATGCACAGGGAACTTTGTGCTTCTGTGTAGCAGGAACATGATCTAGAAGAGAAGAGGTAGCAACTCTGGCGGGTCTCCATGGACACATATTCCTTCGGTCTCATGCTCAGACCTAACACCATTTTTGATGTTATTCTGGGAATAGTAAGATCCTCATTCATTCCTTAAACAATCAAGGACTTTTCCAGAGCTAAGTACTTTACTCAAAGGAATCTGGTTGTAAATAATAAATACAGCAAATATGGGCAAAATATATGGAGTGATTTATATTTATCAGACACCAAACTAGAGTTTATACATGTTTTCTTATTAACATCTCTTGGTTTTACCACTTTCTATCCATTCTTACTTTCCCTGATTTATTCAGATCTTTATCATCTTTCTCTTGGACTATTAGAATAGTTCCCTGAATAGTCTTTCCATCTTCCCTGTTAGAAATTTATGTTTAGGGCCTTTGATTTCAAGATGATATTTAAGTACCTAGTGTACTTTTCAAAGGAATCTATGATATCAATATCTTTTCTACTTAACTATTTCTCAGCCCCTTTTCCATTTTCTAGCCACATAAAAATATTCGTAATTTCTCACACATCCTTTTCTGTTTCATAACCCCATCTCTTTATTTTCTCTGCCATTTCTAAATTTCTGTATGAGTTACCTGTTCTCTGAAGCTTTTCCTTGCTACACTAGGAGAATTCTCCAAGTATGCTGAGGCACTGCTACCTGAGAACTTAAAGAATGATTACATACACAGTCGTTCCTTGGGGTCCATGGGAGACTGCTTCCAGGATCTGCTGGGGACACCAATCCACAGATGCTCAAGTTCCTTATATAAAATGATGTAGTATTTGCAGGTAATCCTCCTTTATGTTTTAAATCATCTATATGTTATACTTACCATGGCAAATACAGTGTAAATTCTAGTATTTATAGTATATTATTTAGCGAATGTCAAGGGTAAGAGTCTGTCCATGTTCATCACAGATGCAACCATTCATTTTTTTGATTTTGAATATTTTTCTACCCATCATTAGTTGAATCCATGAACCCAAGGATGAGGAGGAGCAACTCTACTCATGGCTTTGTGTGTTTGTCTCCCCCTGCTGGACTGTGAGCAACTTGTCATGACTGATTGTAGCCCCAGGAGCTACTGTATTGGGAGCTACATGCCAAGTACTCACCAAGTTCAGCTTCAGAACAAATGAAAAACAAAGCAATTAAATTACATTTTGCTTTTGTTTCATGTGTTTTTTTGAGATGATATACAAAAAAACATTGCTTAGATTGATATTATTGATATTATGATATTATTAGATTGATATTATGGAGTTTTTCACCTATGCTGTCTTATGGTAGTTTCACAGTTTCAGATCTTATATTTAAGTGTTTAATACATTTTGAGATTATTTTTTTCATATGGTGAAAGGGTCTAATTTCATCTTTCTACGTGTGAATAGTTAGCTTTCCTGGCAGCATTTATTGAAGAAATTTTTCTTTCCCAATTGTGTGTTCTTGGCAACTTTGTCAAAAATCAGTCGGCTGTAAATATGTGGATTTATTTCTGGGGGCTCCTTTTCTGTTCAACTGGTCTAGGTGTCTGTTTTTGTGCTGGTCCCGTGCTGTTGGCATCACTGTAGCTATGTGATGAAAGCGAGTTACCATATGATCCAGCAATGCCACCACAGGGAGTGTGTGTGTGTGTGTGTGTACACACACACATAATATATATACACACAGCAATAAATGTGGGGGGTTGACAAACATATTGTTTATCAAAGAGATATGTGCACCCCAAGTGTATTGCAACACTATTCACAGCAGCCAAGACATAGAATTAATCTCAGTATCCATCTGTGGATGAATTGATAAAGAAAATGTGGTGTATACACACAATGGAATACTATTCACTCATAAGAAACAAGAAAATTCTGTTATTTGCCACAACATGAATGAATCTAGAGGACATTATGTTAAATGAAATGAGGCAGACACAGAAAAACAAATACCCTGATCTCCTCAGATGTGGAATCCAAAAGGTCAATCTCATAGCAGCAATGTATGGAATGGTATTTAATATAGGGTGGGGTGATAGGAGGAAAGGAATGATGGGGAGATTTGGTCAAAGGAGACACAATTACGGTTAGACAGGAAGGATAAATTCAAGAGATCTACCATAGAGCAAGCTGATTATCATGAATGATGATATATTGTGTCCCCGAAAAATAAAGAGAGAGTGGATATTAAATGTTCTCACCACAAAAATAACTTCAGAGGAGGTTTGAATTCTTTAGAACTTCTTATACCATCTAGAATTGGCAGTGGCTTTATAGCTGTGCCAATTTCTGCAGGCACAGTTCAAGATCCATGTTCTTTATCCGGTGATTTTGGATCATTTTCACCAAATTATCCTTCTCTGATATTAAGAAACAAAACTCAGACACAATGAAAAGAGCCACAGAGAAGAATGATCTTTCTTAGTTGCCTGGCTCCGAGAATACCTCGGGAGAAGCTTCCTGGGAAGAAAACAGATTTTCTTGCCTTCAACACTTCTCCAGAGACAGTGAGATGAAACTGTTTCTTCTTTCTTCTTTTCTGTGAATAATGTATAACCCTGTGAGTACTTTTTGCTGTGGCCCGTGTTATTTCATTGACAATGTACTGGTTCATGTGAACTAAAGCTTATCTATGAAAAAATAGTGTATAAATAATAGCTGTGACTGAAGAAGCTGTGGGAAGAATTTTAGTTACAAAAAAAATTCATTCGTTTATCTGTTGCTTTCCACCATTATGTTATATTTCTTGGTAAATTCAATACTCAACCAAATGTCGTATTGTTACATTTTTGTGAAAACGCAAAGGACCATTCAAATGATTTCTATACACTGCAGAAGGAACAATTCTAGGATGCTTGAGAAGGTTTTCTGATGGCTTGGAAGATAGACTCCAGTCCCCAGAAAGTTCTGTGTGAACTGTCACAGATTGTTAGCTGCCAGATATAGAAGTGAGGTTAGAAAACTTGGTTTAGGATCAGAATCTGATACTTACGGATGCCTGTTACTTGGTGTGGGCAGAATCTCAGTCTGCTATTTGAGAGAATAAAATTGTTTACCCAATTCATTAACATCTATATTTTATAAATATGATTGTAATTGAATCCAAATCAACTGAAAGTTTGGAACATGTCCATGAATCAAAATTAACAAGATGTGAATGTTTAATGGTGACTTCCCTGTGAAGCAGTGTGTTAAGCATTCTCTCCCTCCAAATGCTCAAACTCTCCCATCCCTTCCACTCCCACTCTGCAGAACTGCTTATTCTGGCTCTCGTGAGTACTTTCATATTCTTGTCGTTGTGATTTCTTTTAAGAAGGCTTACTCAAGGAGTTGTTATGCACGGCACTGTTACCGGTGCTGGAGCACACAAGATGAGCTAGAGACAGGCAGATTCTTTTAAGGTGTGGTGGTCTAAAGAAAAGGTCAGGCACAAAACCAAGAAATTATACTGCCTATGGAAAATACACTCTTTAGGTGAATGTGAACTTTTTAAGGGAGCACACAGGAGAAATGCAGAAGCAAGGCCACTACAAGGAGAAAACTTATTCCAGATAAAGCAGATGCCATGAACCTGGAGCCACATAGCATTTAGGTTGCCTGAGCATTGCTCAGGCTTCCCGTACAAGACAAGGAGGGATGGGATCGGAAGCTAACATTTGCATGCATAAGTGGGCTAGTGTGGGTCACTATGCAGATTGTGTGAGCCAAACAACACAGCTAGGTCAGCTTGATTCCTCTCTGTGGTGGCCATAGTGAAGCATGGAGGGGTAAAGGAAGGCATGAACATAAAAGGGGGACATAATTCTACAACACATTCATCTCAATCCATCTGTTTGGACTTGCCCTTTGTCTGTTGATATATGTTAGGGAAAAATCTATACTTTATGAAAAAGCATCTGCTAATCATCAGTGACAAATTTGCCTCTGGATATCAAACTATTTTATGAAAATACCATCAGTTACAGAGTGGGGTTGAATGGAAGAGGAGTGGAAAGTGATAAATATATTTGATTCCTTATTATAGAAGAGGCTGCTTCAGATGAATCAGATTCTTTGTAGGCTTGTTGCAATAGACAAAATAACACCATATTACTTTAAAATGGATTTGCTATTGGGCAGCGCCTGTGGCTCAGTGGGTGGGGCACTGGCCCTATGTACTGAGGGTGGCGGGTTCAAACCCAGCCCTGGCCAAATTGTAACAAAGAAATAGCCGGGTGTTATGGCGGGCACCTGTAGTCCCAGTTACTCGGGAGGCCAAGGCAAGAGAATCGCCTAAGCCCAAGAGCTGGAGGTTGCTGTGAGCTGTGTGACACCACGGCACTCTGGAGCGATAGAGTGAGACTCTGTCTCTACAAAAAAAATAAATAAATGGATTTTCCATTTTATATCTGCTTTGGAAACACTTATCAGATGTTGCATTTGAATGCTCTGCAACTAAAAGTGTTAATGACATACAAGCAATTTAATTTTAAAAATATATATATTTCAAAACCCCAAAGCATCAAAGTTTAGCACCATCACATTCTCTGAACATTCAGTATGTTGCCTCAAGGCATATTTTTAGCCAGAAGATTTGTCTAAGATTCATTTTAGTTCGAACACTTGCAAAACCTTATTCATTATTGAAATTTTTATTTACTGAGAATTAGCGTTTATTTTCCTCAGATTTCATGAAATTCCAAACCAGAATTTTTAAAAAAGAGAGAGAAAATAATTAGTTCCTTAAAGATGCACATTGTGTTTTTCTGTTGTGAAACCATATGAAGTACACCCCCTCAGACGTGTGCTAACAAAGGACAGGCAGTTTTCTAAGTTCTGGTCCTGGTCTGGGATAAATGCGGCCTGAAAAGGATGCAACTGGGAGCACAGAGGGACACTCAGAGTCTGGGGTATGATAATGGACATATTGTTTGTTTTTTCTTTTGAATAGCAAAAGTAGTAAGCTGTTATTACCCTGTGGGGTGTCAAACCCACTAAAACGCATTTGCACTCATTTGTTAACACCTCTGGGCTCTTGCATCTTTAAGCTTTTTATCTCTGATTGTGAAGAATTTAGTCTCTAGTTAAAGGCTCATAGGTAAGATTTATTTTCCCTTTCTTCTCTTTTTGTTGTTTTGCCTTGTATCTAAGAGTAGAGTGTTTCTTTATTTGTTTCTGAGATTTTGTCAAAATCTAAGAGTCCTTTAGTAATTAAGGATGCATGGCCCTCAAATTGCCCTTCTAGATCCATGTGTTCATATCTGATAATTTTGATGTACTAATTAGAGAAATTAATTTTATGAGTTTGACCAGGATTTTTGCTGGAATAGGTGAGCAGAAAATATCAAAGGGCATTTTTATAAAGTAGTTAGGTTAGATTTTGTGCTGTTAAATCTTTGTTTCAGCTATATACACAAATAAATGAATAGAAAAGACGTTAGATTTCCCTCTGATGCCTATGCTCTCCTTAAATGAAAAATGACTCCATTTTACTACATCCCCAGCAACCTTCTAGCTGTGTGGCCACATGACTTCCAGCCAAAGGAGGATAAAGAGAAGGGAATTATGCTACTATGAGGTTGTGCCTTTGTGAAAAGGAAATATAACCCCCTTGTTCACCTGACTTCTTTCTTTTGCTGGCATGCAGACATTGGTGGGAGTTAGAGTAGCAATTTGTACCACTAAAGAGAAACTATGTATCCATTGGCATTGGCGGATCTCAGCTAATGTGCGCAGTGTGAGTGTGTTCAGCACGCCCCCTGGTGGGCGGGATCTCACATGATGTGCACAGTATGAGGGTGTTCAGCACGCCCCCTGGTGGGCGGGATCTCACATGATGTGCACAGTGTGAGGGTGTTGACCACGCCCCCCTGGGTGAAGAGCTCAACTGCAACTTGAACTTAACCTTAGAATTGAAAACAACGTAATCTTAAAATTTGTATCCCTGTATTAATTTGAAATGAAAGCAATAATAAATAATAAATGAATAAATAGGAAATGGCAAGCCAAAGAGATGGAATGACCCTGGAACCCTGATGGTTATAGAGCCCTGTATCATCATCCATGAACATCTGGCTAAATTATAATTAAGAGGTAAACAAACGTCTCTCATTTAAGCTTTTATTATTGTGAATTCTCTCTGATCATGGTTGAATCGTGTGGGGCTACAGGAACAACACTTAAAAATATTCTGTTGGCTTAGTGATTACGTGTCAGGGACTGAGGTCACAGTACTTGGACTAAAGGTAATGATAATAAGTCTACTGTGACAAAAAGTTTCTTGAATTTTATTTGACAAGGCCTTGACTGTTTGCCAACCAAGGTTTATCTTATATTCTTGTTGCCTATGGGCTGGGATTTAAAAATTTTTCTCTTTTTAATTTTTGCCACACAACAAAATCTTGTGATAACTTTAGTTATCACTAGCCAGTTGCAGGGATAAAAATAAGAGAAAGTACAGTTCTTATAAGCTAGGTTTCCTGTTTTTTTTTTTTTTTTTTTTTTGGCCTCTGATCTAAACTGAGAGTCTTATAATTCAGAGCTTTATTATAAATCAGTCCTGACAGAAAACAAAGGCTTCTGTGCCCAAACTGAGGCAGTGATAAAATGACTCTCTAAATCACGGAACAGTATGAACAGAAGATAAGAGTGGACAAAACCATTAAGACTCCCAGACAAAGGCAGCCAGCCCAGTGGGAAACATTAGATTAAAAAGTTTCCCTTCCTCCTGGAGTCAGTTGTTTTATTTCTCCTTAATGTGGTGACTACTAAATTGAGCAAGAGGGAGATTGACGGGTCACAGAAGCAAGTAAACAAAAGACCAGAGTTTTCAGGCTAAAAAGTAACACACAGATGAGAACATTGCCTTTATTTGCAACCAGAACTGATGGAAATAGAGTCCATGGACCTACTAAACTTTTTTGCTGCTTTGTGTTGGCAAAGAAGCCATGCTCCAAGCTTGGAAAAGTCTCTCCTTTTGGCCCTTTAAACCTGTGCCAACCATCAGGAAGCAGTGGGCCACCATTGTGAAGCTCCCTCATAGGTAATACTCTCCAGTATCTATGTCATACATGGCCGTGGAGATAATGGACACGCAGGAATCTCCCTGAAGGCAAAATCATATATTCATAGGATGATGACCAAGGAGGTCTGCCGTAGAGCATGGAATCAGGAGCTGCTGGACAGCTCAACACAGGAAACCGGTCCACTGCCATGACAGCAAACCCAGCTCTGCTGTGCTGTTTGTGGTCTTCCTTTTTAAAAACTGAAGTTTTCTTTTGTAATGTCTATCCTGTTTTTATTCACCACTGTATATTAGGTTGGGGAGAATGAGACCGATTAAGGTAATTTTGATATTTATAGATTGCCAATTCATGAATTAACTTAATTTTGATTTATAGAATGCCAATTCGTGAGACTCCACTTTCAGCCTTGATAATAATGCAGATAATAACCTGCATTATTATCTATGCAAGACTTGGAATAGGATCCAGGAACTGGACAGAACTTTTTTTTTTGAGACAAAGTCTCACTTTGTCACCCTTGGTAGAGTGCCATGGCATCACAGCACACCTCACAGTAACCTCAAAGTCTTGGGATTAAGCAATTTTCTTGCCTCAGCCTCCCAAGTAGCTGGTACTACAGGCACCTGCCACAATGCCCAGCTATTTTTTAGAGACAAGGTCTCACTATTGCTCTGGCTGGTCTCAAACTCCTGAGCTCAGGCAATCTGCCCACTTTGGCCTCCCGAGGGCTGGGATTACAGGTGTGAGACACCGTGCCCAGCTGGATAGAACTTTTCAATTGCTTTTCTTGGAGAGGGGGAGGGCTATGTTTTAATGATGATTGAGAAGCAAGTTATGATTTAAATGAGCAATGATGCCAAACACTGAAGTCAATGTCAATATTCATTTTCCTGTTCTGTTGCAGAAAAAACCACCTTCCTACTAAATTCATGCCCACATTCAGACTGCAGAGCTGGCCTTGGGAAAGGGATGTTCATCCAGGGACTATTATTTTGTATGCCTTCTTTTTTTTTTTCTCATTAAACTTTGTTTTAATGGGTCTCAAAATTCTGTGACAGATTTTTGGTCATGTTGTTTCCATTAAAAAGTACTGATTTTTTAAAAACTAAATAACTTAAAACTGCCACACACTCAAAAAACAAATGGTCCACAAAACATTTTCCTTTCCTTCTGAAGGTTTTACGATGCATTGTTATCATTAACCAGTCTTTTACTATTAAACTTAAATGGCCAGTTGAAACAAACAGTTCTGAGACCGTTCTTCCACCACTGATTAAGACTGGGGTGGCAGGTATTAGAGATAATATTCATTTAGCCTTCTGAGCTTTCTGGGCAGACTTGGTGACCTTGCCAGCTCCAGCAGCCTTCTTGTCCACTGCTTTGATGACACCCACAGCAACTCTCTGTCTCGTGTCATGAACAGCAAAACAACCCAGAGGAGGATAGTCTGAGAAACTCAATACACCTGGGCTTGTCAGGAACCATACTGAGGAGGGCAGCATCACCAGATTTCAGGAATTTAGAGCCATCTTCCAGTGTCTTACCAGAGCAGTGGTCAATCTTTTCCTTCAGCTCAGCAAACTTGCAGGCAGTGTGAGCTGTGTGACATCAGGTACAGGAGCACAACCAGCACTAATTTGGCCTGGATGGTTCAGGATAACCATCTGAGCAGTGAAGCCAGCCGCTTTTATGGGTGGGTCCTTTTTGCTATCACCAGCAACGTTGCCTCGATGAGCATCTTTGACAG
>CAUYRH010154328.1:0-13279 GCA_963574655.1 Perodicticus potto
AAACAAACAAGAAAAAAATGTTAGGCAGCTGAATTATCTTCACAGGTTAATGAAACTGCCAGGCAGCAAGTGCAAAAGCGCTTTCAAGAGGGGAATTATTTAACATAACATTTCTTTTCATGCAGACCAAATTAATTTTCGGAAATAAGTTAGAATATACTCCCTCCTCCCTTTACAAGTTTTTAAGCTAAGTTGTATTTGATCTAGAAAAACTTTAAATTGCCCATGTTCAGAAGTCTTTAAAATTAAAACATGGAGCAAAGAAGTAGTAAGAATGATGACAGCAATCAAGATAGCTAGAAAGTCTATCCATATCAACGACCAGGCATAAGGTCCTCACTGTCAGTAATTAGCATTCATACTGGGGAAGAAACTACATATTAATAAACTGTGTGTTGTCTTATTAGGTGGCTCATTTTTTAACAGTGACACGCCTGTGAACAGGAATGTAATTCTTTTTTTTTTTGAGACAGAGCCTCAAGTTGTCACCCTGGATAGAGCACTGTGGCATCACAGCTCACAGCAACCTCCAATTCCTGGGCTCAAGTGAGTCTCCTGCCTCCGCCTCCCAAGTAGCTGGGACTACAGGCGCCCGCCACGACGGCCGGTCATTTTTTGGTTGCAGCCGTCATTGTTTGGTGGGCCCGGGCTGGATTCGAACCCACCAGCTCAGGTGTACGTGGCTGGCGCCTTAGCCGGTTGAGACACAGGCGCCGAGCCCAGAAATTTAATTCTTTAGAGAGATTTAAAAGGTTGGGACTATATGTGATTCACCATATTAATCATGAACGAGATCAAATCCATGCCCATCACGGGCTTTTTGTATTCATCAAGAGTTTAGCAGCTGCAACACATCCTGTTCTAGAACCGTGAAAGAATAAAATCTGAATTAAAATCTCGGAGGAAAAAATGAAGAAGCTAAGAGAAACAAGTGTTTTGTTTTTCTCTTCTTTTATTTCCCAAATTTATCTTCTATTTCTATAATGGAGATAAAACTTCAGACTCATCTTAGAGTCATCCATCTGGCTATTATGAGTAATTTGTTATTATTAATTAGAGTAGAAGAGAGGGTAATCCAAAATGGGTAACAGCTTTGGGAAATAATTTTAAGGATTTGCTGCTATTTAATCGGTGTGGAAAGATATTTTTATGCTGGTTCAACTCTTCTGCCCCTCTGTGTTATATAACGCCAGGCCGTAGGAGAAACCTTTTGTTTCAGATTATATAACACATTCTGAGAGAAACTTATGGTGCTCTAAAAGTGTGTAAGGCTAATCATCTTTAAATGCTAAAATACATTTTTCAGAGAATCAGAATATAGAAGGGCATAGGACTCCTTACAGTTTGTTCTTTCAAAGATACCAACATTGGAAATAGATTTTAAAGCACTATTCATGAAGCTACATTGCGGTACTGTTTAAATTAACCTGATTTGAAGCATGAATTGCATTCATACATGGAAATGAAATCCGAATGCACTCTGCTAATGGAAGGCAAAAGTCAATTGTCATTTAGGTCACCGTGTGACAGCAGGAAATCATTTTAATGAAGCCGGGCTGCTCAAAACAGTTTGGATCTCAGTGTGTGAAAGGACGTGAGTTCCCAAACAGGATTTCACTGGAGGCAAATACTATCAAGCGAGCAACTCAAGTGTACAGCCAAAGCTCCCACTAGCAAAAGGTTGAATAAGCTTGAATCAACAAAATAGATGGCTTTAAGTATTTCATTCTACACATTTTTGATGACTTTAAAAGTCGGGCCCAGCTGCTTGCACCATGTGACCTTTGAGGGCAGAATTATGCTGACTGTAACCCTTACACCAGTTAAAGGCCGTGCATCAGTTAATTAAAAGTATATTCAGGGAGAAACAACGGAGAGCATAGAATATTTACTCTTATGGCCTGAGATGTGTTCATTATGCCATTCTCCAGCACGTTTCTCCTTTTCTTTGCCTTCTTTCCCCCAATCAGACTCCCTCCATCCGTCTCCGATTTTCCCTTTCCTCTCTCCTTCTTCCAAATTGGCTACCAGACCATAAAGAAATAAAATCCTTGGCAAGCCTTCCAGTTAAAGGTGCTCTTTGTGGAAGATTTAATGATAATTGGGACTGCAGGCTCCTGCATTTCTAGACCTCTTCAAAAAGCAGCACATGTTGGCAAGGAGCTAGCAAAGTACAGCCCTGAGTTCAATCTGCATTTATTTGAGGCCGTGCCGTATGCCCTGGGGCAATCAAAGAGTCCCGGAATGTTTGCCAAGTGGCTGCCATTGTCTCTCACCCAGGCAGGCTGTGGGGGGAAGCTGCTGGCCCCAGGGAAATCAAGTCAAGTTTATTCAGCGTTCAGTCTCAGGCTATTGGTTAAGGAGACAGTGGGAATTCTGGATGAAGAGACTGTTCATTTCTCATCTCTTCCTGCTTTCTCCTTAGTAGAAGGGCTAGTACGTGAAAATAAAGGGGAAAAAAAGACTCTATCTTGTGTCTGTATATCAAAACTTTGTAATTCTTTCTTATTACATAAATTCTGTAGATATGTGTTTTTTCATTTTTTTTTTTTTTGGCGTAGGAATAGGGAAGAAAAGTTTATCCAAATGATAGAACAATGTAATGTGCAAAATATTCCAAATGTTTAAGCATTGCTAAGAACGCCACCCTCTAGTTCTTCTTCTGTTTTTTTTTTTTTTTTTGAGACAGTTTCCCTCTGTTGCCTTCTGTTGTATGTTAGAGTTAAAAATATCTAACTTGGCCCAAGGTGGGCCCATCTCTCACACCGGGGACTGTGCAGCAAGATGGCTCTGTACCCCTCGGTAAGGAAGGCATAGGTGTCCCCAGACTGAGCCAGCACTGGGATGCATGCCACGTGAAGGTCTTGACTCCAGGGAACAGTGACCCTAGGAAAGAACTAGGAGCCAGAACTGCAGGGAATTAGGTAAAGGAGGATTTGCTTTTTATATTTACCCTTTCTTGCTGTCCCCGACCCAAAGGAGACATTAGTCCTACAGGAAAGGAAAGGAGAATTTCAGAACTTATCATGTGTCTGTCTATCCTTTGATGTATGCTAGAGTTATAGAAGTGGAAGAGCAGACAGCATTTCTTTCTTTTTTTATTTTTTTTTGAGACAGAGCCTCAAGCTGTCACCCTGGATAGAGTGCCGTGGCATCACAGCTCACAGCAACCTCCAATGCCTGGGCTCAAGCGAGTCTCCTGCCTCCGCCTCCCAAATAGCTGGGACTACAGGCGCCCGCCACAACGGCCATTTTTTGGTTGCAGCCGTCATTGTTGTTTGGCGGGCCTGGGCTGGATTCGAACCCGCCAGCTCAGTGTACATGGCTGGCACCTTAGCCGCTTGAACCACAGATGCCCAGCCAGCCTTTCTTATTTAAACATTTTTTTAAAGTTAAGATTAATATGAAGGTCACATGATTAAGTTACACTGTTCACATTTTAAGGTAGAGTTTGAGTTGTCGTTGTTTCCTTCACCTCGGAGGCATGCCGGACACCTCATCTCCCCTTCCTTCTTGATTTTAATTGTGGTTTTCTCTAAAGTGAGCAAGTATTGTTGATCTACTAGTTTCAACTTAGTATTGAACACAAGCAATTCTTGTTTTCTCTTTTCTTTTCTTTTTTTTTGCAGTTTTCGGCCGGGGCTGGGTTTGAACCCGCCACCTCTGGTATATGGGACCAGCGCTTACTCCTTGAACCACAGCTGCCACCCCGATTCTTGTTTTTACATTTCTGTGATACTTCACTTAGGAGAGAGTTCTCCAGATCCATCCAGGTTGTTACAAAAGATACAAAATCTCTACCTTTTTTATGGTTGAGTCATATTCCATGGTGTACACACACCACAGTTCATTAATCCATTCACATGTTGAAGGGCCCTTGGGTTGTTTCCATATCTTTGCAATTGTGAATTAGGCTGCTATAAACTTTCAAGTGCAAATGTCCTTGTTGTGAAGTGACTTTTCTCCTTTTGGGTAGATACTTAGTAATGGGAATGTGGGATCAAGAGGAAGGTCTACTTTTCGTTATTTCACGAATCTTCATACTTCTTTCCTTAGAGACTCAGTCCCACCGATAGTGTACAAGTGTGCCTTTCTTTCCGCAACTTTGCCAGATCTATTGCTTTTGAACCTTGTAATATGAGCCCGATTCTCATTGGGTTTACACGACCTCTCAAGGTGGTTCTGATTAGCATTTCTCTGATACGTAGGGATGATGAGCACTTTTTCATGCGTTGGCCTTTCATCTGTCCTCATGAGAAAAGATTCTGTTCATGTCTCCTGTCCAGTTTTAAATGGAGCCCTTGCTCTTTTTTTGTTGTCGTTAATCTGTTTGAGTTCTTTCGAGATGTTGGTTATCAGCCCTTTGTTTGATTTGTAGCATGCAAATATCTCCTCCCGTTCTGAGGATTGTCTTTTTGCTTTGTTGATTGTGTCCTTAGCTGTGCAGGTCCCATTCATTTATGTTTACTGTTGCTGTGATTGCCTTTGGGTTCTTCTTCATAATTCTTCACCAAAGTTGATATCATCAAGAGTTTTTCTTACACTGTCTTCTAGAGGTTTTATCATTTTGTGTCTTAGATTTAAATCTTTTACATATCGTGAGTTAATTTTTATAAGTGGTGAGAGGCACGGGTCCAGATTTAGTCTTCTAACTGTGGCTCTCCAGTTCTCCCAGTTCTTTCCTCACTTCAAGGACCCCATCAGGCATCTGTTCTGTATGGGAGGATGGTGATGGCCAGAATTTTTGACTAGGCTGTTTTCTCTGTTTCAATACATAGCTAATACCCAGAAGAGTTTTGCTTTCACCTAACAGAGTTGTATCAACTATCTGGCTCTGTACCGTGCTTTACTTTTCAGGGACTGTCATTTTCTCAGCGTTCTGCAGAAAACCATGTTGGTGTATTGTATGGACGGCAGGTGGTGGTAGGGCCTGTATAGCAGGTGCCTACATGCATTGGAAGATACATAAAAGCTAGAGGGCCGGAGATAAAGCTTTCAAAATACAGAAATATACAACTTTGATGATATCTTTGAAGCTTTACTGGTCTGAGAATTTTCTAAAATTATCTTCAAATTTGAAAGACACGTTGCTAGACTTTTTCCTCTCTGGCAATAAGAGGCAATTGAAGGGCTTCTTTGCATTTTGGAATCAATACATGCCACAAATGACTCATTTAAAAAAGCTACCAGCTTTGTTGGTGGTGTTTAGAGTAAAAGAAGCTTCCCCAGTTGGTCTAAACTACCGTACAAACAATTCTTTCAACTCTTACTAAATGGTAGATGTGCTCAATAGTGGTCAAAGTGTCCGAAACAAATTGAGATGTTCATTGGTGCTGGTGGCAGATAGGAGAATCAGAGTGGAAATAGCCAGGGTTTTGGAGTGAAGCCAGGTTTTTTTTTTAGTAGGTAATTATTCCCTCTTTGAAAAACAGACCTTACCTTGTTAATACACCATGATGGAGGTTGAAGTCTGACCAAAGACATGAGGCAGCCAGGCCACCCAAGCTGCTTATTATGGACTATATGTTGTCTACATCATAAGCCATAAATTCCAGATATCCAGTAATACTCTTTCATCATCAGAGGTGGGATATCTGAGTCTGGGCCTGAGTAGGTAGTGAAAATAAACCGAGATGCATGATCATGTTGACCAGGCTTTCAGTATGTTTATTAAGCCTGTCAGCCCCCCTTTCCTCAATCTATCTATCTATAGTATTGTTATGGGTTCCTTATGCTCATTGACTGAGAAAGGAAATATTTAACCTTAAACATTGCTATGAATACACTTCTTAAGTGTACGGCTGTGATATTCTCAAGTAGTGTTGGCTTTGAAATACAATGAAGAAGGTAAGTTCTTTTGGAAACAGTTTGAATAATGTACCCTTTCGTCTAATTTATGCAAAAGGGAAGATGCTCTGAGATAAATATGTGTTTATCCTTACCTATTCATAGGTAGTAGTAAGTGATCCCGACAGATGGTCAGAGATTTGGAAGGAGTGAGAGCAGAGGAGGTTTGATGAAGAAGTAGGTAGATGAAACTCTGGGAATTGGTTCATACTATGTAACAGTTTTATCTATACCTATCTCTAGCTGTATTTATATTTATATTTATCTGTATCTACCTATATATCTATATCTATCTATATCTGTATCTAATCTATCTATATGTTTTCCATGTTAATGTCCATCAAAAGATCCTCACTGCAGAGAAAGTTCTTAATGATAAGGATGAGATGATTTACCCTGTGCCGATCTGCAGCCTTCTTTCCTAGACACTTTGAGGTACTTTCTTAACGGGATCTTGAAAAACGTTGTGAATGATGAGGACAGTAGCTATCCTCTTTGTTTGAAATCAACAAAATTGATGGCCCGTCACCAAATTGGACTCGACTACTACATCACCGTTAGTGTCAGAGTTCAATTCTGAGTCCCCGCTATCATGACCCAGGTGGCCCTTCCGTTACGAAGAGGACATTATCAGTCTCTCTGGAATAGACACATATTGTAGATTCATATTTTCCTTATTCTGACAAACGCTTCCAATACCAAAGGACTTAGTCACCGCTTTATACAGAATTATCACAAACAAAATCACTTCTCATGAGAAACTCTGAGTAAAGAGAAAGCAAAGAGAAAAATCCATGCTCTTTTCAGTAATTTTTCACAGTGAACTAATTAAGACAATAGGCTGATGCTGGTGGTTTTTACGTCTTACTATGTTTCCCCTCTGTCAAGAATGATTAGAGAGATGTTGGAGACTCAGGTACAGCACCATCTAGGAGACAACATCTTATATGTTTAAGGTACTGTTATATGGACTGTGTTTTGTTTACCAAATCAGCAGTCAATACATGTAGTTGTTTCATTAGTTGCCCGAACACCCAGGTCTAGATATAAAGAGTAAAAAAGAGGGTATGTTTCTCTATTGTGCCTATTGATCAATTTATACAAAGTTTTCTGCCTATCCCTGTGACTCTAGGTTTTGTTAGTTTAGATGTTTTCTACCCAAGCAGGGAATTACTTACTACTGTCGTTCCAAGAATTTGGAAGCTAAGACATTTCGAGCTCCTTCTGGCAGTGGTTACTAGACTAAAAAGGGGCAGAGTCCTGGCCATAATGATTGACCCTGATGGTCATGGTTGAAACATGGTAGCTTGTACACAGTGGGGCTAAGGGAAGAATGGAGATGCCATGTTCTAAACATGTTCCCCCAAATGCAGGTGTTGGAACCTGAATTCCCAATGAAACAGTGTTGGAAGGTGGGGCCTTTGGGGAGGTGTTTACGTCATGAATGGTTTAATGTTGTTCTAAAAGGGGTCGGCAAACAGAGTTCGTCCTTTTGTATCCTTTGTCCTTCTGCCATGTGAAAACTTAGTATTCCTCACCTTCAAAGGACATGGTATTCAAGGCGGCATCTTCAAAACTGAGAACAGCCCTCAACAGACAATGAACATGCCAGCACCTCGATCTTGGGCTTCTCAGCCTCCAGAACTGTGAACAATAAATTTCTGTTTTTTTTTTTTTTTTAATAAATTGCCGAGTATCAAGTATTCTCTTACAGTGGTGTGAAACAAACTGAGGCAGGAGAGAACCCAGGATTTCCCCTGTGGGGCCTCTCATTATTGTCATGTGAAGCTTACCGGTTAAACAATCCCAGGCACCTGAAGTGATGGTCGAGGGCTTGAGGGCAAAGCAATGACGAAATGAAGAGGTGGGGAAAGAAGCAATAAACAAAAACTGTGGCCTTGCCACCATACGTGAAGATGCCCATCTCATCTTCCTTGCAGTGAAAAGAATTTAAAACCACAGGTACGGAAGATATTGTTGTATTCCCCAACACCTGCTAGCTCCCCTCCGGGGGAAAGAATACATATTTTTCCACCTCACTAACTTCATACTTAACTATCTTCATGTCTTCATGTTTCACTTGTCGGTGAAAAGTGAACAAAAGTGATTTAAGTGACTTCAGTAATGTAAGCCGCTAAGTGATTTTCTGAGCTCTCTTTTTCTTATGCTATAAGATTAGCAATATTTTTCTTTTTTTGCAGTTTTTGGCCGAGGCTGGGTTTGAACCCACCACCTCCAGCATATGGAGCTGGCAACCTACTCCTTTGAGCCCCAGGCGCCGCCCAGATTAGCAATATTTTGAATAGAGATTACTTCATCAGCATGGGTTTCAAAGTTGACCATGGGGAAAGAGTTGCAGCTCTATAATAAACAGGCTGTGCAAGTGAGAAGTAAACCTTTGTTCTTGAAAGCCACTGAGGTTTGGGGGTTGCTACTGTAGCGTAACATAGTCTATTTTGACTTTCATAGTCTGTTCCACAAACCTTAACAAATTTTCTTATTATTCCCAACTTTTCTCCCCAATGTTTTATAAAGGGTTTGTGCATACTGGCTTAACTTTAAAATTAAACACATGGGTTATAGAATAAAAATATTGGACCGAGTAACCTAGGTGGGGAATGGACATTGCCCAGAAATCCTGGGCTTGATACTGGGTACAGTCACTGATCGTGTTGGGGTGGAGAGCTGGTGAATATAGTTTTTGGTTATATTCTAGTTGGTTATAGGTGTTGGAAGAGTTGAGGAGGGTAGTGTATCAGTGTACTGTTGGGCAACTGAAAAGGTAGGTTGCAGTGGACACAGACATTTTCTTCTGTTGTCCACATCTGACCCCATTTTCTGTGTTTGTGATTTTCATAAATGTAACTGAGCATTAGAGCCAGTTTCTCAAAAAACTGCAAATGCCAAGATACCAGCTCTTTCAGCCCTCTTCAATTCAATCCTGGGGCATGATCGTATGACTTAGTCTCCACCAATTAAATGCCCAGCTCCAGACTATTGTGTTTTTCCTTTTTACAGAATGGAGATTTAAAGAGCCAGGATTTGTATCCACATTTGTATGGTTCCAAAACCATGGTGGGCCTTTAACTGTCCCAGGCCACCGATGAATGGGAGCGAAATGGCTCCATCAGCTGCCACCTACTGGCTTCGTGATCCTGGGCAAGTCACATTGTTTTTCTGAACTTCAGCTCTTTGTCTGCTAACTGCGGATAATGAGTATGCACCTCTATGGAGACTTTGTGAGGAGTAAAGGAGAAAATGCAGACGAAATACTGTGAATGAGATAATGTGTCAAGCAAGGATTAAATAATCGGGAGCTTGGTCCTGCAGAGAAGCAGAGTCCATGGGGAGGACTCTTTGGGAGCCATGATGGCAGTGGCGAGCCTGAGTTCTGGGCCATCCTGGCAGGGGTAGCAGCTTCTGATGACCATGCCAGCTCCAGGGGTGACTGTTTCCTCACTGGGCGAGTTCTCCCAGTGGTACGAAGAGGTGTTGCTCCTGTGTGTGAAACTCCGCGTGGCCCTCCCACTGATTCCGTGATCGCCCATCAAGTCTTTTAGTAAATTCCTTGTCTGCTTACATCTGCCAAGTCTTGGTTCTGTTGCTTTTTGCTGTTCAATAGTCCTGTCTTTATTCCTAGTACCCCCAAAACGCACGACTTTTACAAATTAGCCATGTCTGGTTCAAATCTTACCGCGTCATTTACTAGTCCAAGTAACGGTGTTCAAGTTTCTTAAACTCTTTGAGGTCCTTAAAGAACCTTAAATGGAGATAATAATACTTATTTTATAGGTAATCATAAAAATTAATTGAACTAATATGCTTAAAAAGTACCTATCACTGAATCTAACCTCGAATAAGCATGCAAGGCAGGTTAATTTCTCCCCCCAAAGCCGGTATAGACGTCTTTGTCTCTTTCATGGTAGGAATTGGGCTGCACAACATTACGTAAGTTGGCCCTGAACGTGGGATGAATCAAAGAAGCTGAGAGAGGAAAATGCCTTTGAGAGAACACAGGAAATAATTGGAAAAGGGAATTTCTCTGGCCCTGAGCCTGTCTTAACTGAGTAGAAGGAATGGGGATAGCATAGAGCAGGGCGCCTTGTAGCTTCAATTGCCTTTTCCTTGCGTTCAGCGGTAATTGAGTTGCATTATTTGTAATTTTCTGCATTATTTGTGTCGAGCCCATTAGGCAACTGCACCATTAGTATCATATTCACGAGTGTTATCACGCAGACACTTCATGGAAAAACCTGCTTCGAATCGTGTGGGTATTTTCTTTTTCGCCTTCTTTTTTCTTTCTTTTATCTTGCTGAGAAAACACACACACACAAAACGTAAACATATTATATATGCTCAGCTCTCCTACTTATGATGAAAGATCTAGTTACTAAATGTATCCAGCATAATAATTCAGCAAAGGCACATTAACTCACTTACTTTGGATATGAGAAATATTTTATTTGCTATGTTATTGCTATTGTTAAAAGCATGACTTTAGAGCAGTGGATTTTACACTTCTGTGTGCATAAAAATCACCACGATCAGTCAGTGCCTGTGGCTCAGTGAGTAGGGCGTCGGCCCCATATACTGAGGGTGATGGGTTCAAACCCGGCCCCGGACAAGCTGCAACAAAAAATATAGCTGGGCGTTGTGGCAGGCACCTGTAGTCCCAGCTACTCGGGAGGCTGAGGCAAAAGAATCGCCTGAGCCCAAGATCCGGAGGGTGCTGTGAGCTGTGACACCATAGCACTCTACTGAGGGCCATAAAGTGAGACTCTGTCTCTACCAAAAGAAAAGATCACCAGACATGGGCAGTACTTGTGGCTCAGTTGGTAAGGCGCAGGCCCCATATACCAGAGGTGGCAAGTTCAAACCCATCCACCACCAAAAACTGCAAAAAATAATTAAATAAATAAATAAAATAAAATACAAAAGATCACCAGACATGCATATTTCTTGGCCCACTTTAATGAGGGGGGCAGTATTCTAGCTTCTCTTCTGCCATGTGGAGAGCGAGGCACAGAGAGGTTAAATGACTTGGCTACAGTCACTGGTAGCATTCAAACCCGGTATGTCCTGTCTGGACGCCATAATCTTGCAACAAAACAAAACAAAACAAACAAAAAAACAGAACAACAACGACAGTTCTCCGACTCTGTTTACCCAGGAATCAGACTTCGCTGGTGCTGTTTTGGTAACAATTAGATTTTTACTAGTTTTTGATGGAGATGACACTTCACATTCTCTCTACTCTATTTCTTCTATCACTATGCCTTTTCTTAATTCAATGAAAATAGCTATCGAATAAATGTAAGCCAAAGCAAACACTAGAAAAAGTAACCACTGAACAGTACCTGCCTTAGTCTCCCACATGTGTTAAATCGTTTCATGAATTTAGGATTTTAAACTTCAGAAATAGAGCCTTTTTTTAAAACAATTTTATTAAATCATAATTGTGTACATTGGTGCAATCATAGGGCAGAATGTGCTTCATATACAATCAGAAACATTTTGATCGTACTGTGAGAGATAGCCTTCATGGCATTTTCTTAATCACTATATAAAGACATTGATACGCTAAGCACATTAAGGAACGTCTTCAAAATTCCTAATTTGTAATTTTTTCTCATGAATGGGTGCTGATGATTTTACTAATCACATAACTTTTCCCTTTTAGTCTTTTATAACAAGGAATTACATTTTGAATATTGAGCCATCCTGTATTCCTGGGATAAACTTAACTTGGTCATTATGCATTTTATAAAGTAGAGATAACAATAGCTCCTTTCACATAAGCTATTAGGGGAGAATTATATAAGTTAAAAGACTAGTACTTGACAAGCATTTAAGCATAAGCATTTTAGCAAATGTTAACTGTTATTTTCTTTAAGAATTGCTAGAATCATTTTCTTAACATTTAATTTATTATTTATATACCCATATTCGTAAGATGGACTTGCATTTTTCTTTTTCATATTGTCCTTATGTGGTATTGATATATGGCTATGCTAGCCTTGTAGAATTAGGTGGAGAACATACTTCCATTTCAATTATCTGGAAGAGTTTAGGTAACATTATAATGATCTATTATTTGTATATTTGTTACAATTCACCTAGAAAGCTAAATGGGACAGTTTAAAAAAAATCCATTAAATTTTTTTGATAGATTGATTTAACATATTGATACAACTATTTAATTTGATATTAAGAAATTCAGATTTTCTATCCTCTTAGCTCTTTCAAGTATGAATCATGATACTAACTCTGATTATGGCTTTAATTCTCTCTCCAAAAGAAAGGCCCTTTTACAATTTCTTTCTCACTGGGAGAATTCAGAGAATACAAAATAGATAAATGGAGCCTAAACAATGTGAATAAAAGGAATTTATATTTACATTAAGTGTAATAGTAAGAATTACTTATATAAAACCATTAATAATGAGAAGTAGAAAAAATTGGCTTCAAGTATTGGAATATTTGCTTCTGGGGACAAACACATAGAGAACTTGACAAAGTCTTTCATGATTGACATATAAGCATAAAGGAGACATTTGGTTTGGGATTAGGAACAGACATATGTATTATACAATTGTGAAAAATATGATCGATAGACTGGACATAGTGCTTTGCCCCTGTTTCCTAGCACTTTGAGAAGCTGAGGTGGCATAATCTAAGGCCAGGAGTTTAAGACCCACTTGGACAACATAGTAAGACCCTTGTCTCTACAAAAAGTGAAGAAATCGGGCCGTACTTGTGGCTCAGTGGATAGGGCACCAGCCCCATATGCTGAGGGTGGCGGGTTCAAACCAGGCCCCACCGAACTGCGCAAAAAAATGGCTGGGCATTGTGGCAGGCGCCTGTGTTCCCAGCTACTGGGGAGGCTGAGGCAAGAGAATCACCTAAGCCCAGGAGTTGGAGGTTGCTGTGAGCAGTGTGACACCACGGCACTCTACTGAGGGCAATAAAGTGAGACTCTGTCTCTACAAAAAAAAAAAGTGAAGAAATTAGCTGGGCATGGTTATGCCCAATTGTAGCGTAATCTACTTGGGAGACTGAGTTGGGAAAATCACTTCAGCCCAGGAGTGAGAGATTTCAGTGAGCTGTGATCAAATCCCTATACTCCTGGGCAATAGAACAAGACTCTGTAATCAATGAAATAGTAGCAACCAAGTCTAAGGCGCAGACATGAATGATACAAGGCTCCCCCAACTCCACATGGTCAACATTTTTTTTAATCAGTGTTTTAAAATAAAGATCAAAGTGACTCTGCTCATAAAGTTTACAGGTGACTGGCTCGGCGCCTGTGGCTCAGCGGGCTAAGGCGCCAGCCACGTACACCTGAGCTGGCGGGTTCGAATCCAGCCCGGGCCGGCCAAACAACAATGATGACTGCAACCAAAAAATGGCCGGGCGTTGTGGCGGGCGCCTG
>CAUYRH010154330.1:0-11895 GCA_963574655.1 Perodicticus potto
CTCATGCTCATGAAGAGAAGCAGAGGAAGTTGGTTATAAATTAATGAAACCAAGAAAATATGGCAGTGGTTGAAAATTCTTCTCTCCCTACCTATGTTCTTAGGATGTCTTTGTTGTATCAATAATAGCTATGTGATTTTATATGTCACGTGTGTTTGTCTCATCAGTTCCACCTTTCTCAATTGGAGAGGACGTTCCTAGAGGCTGTGTCATCAGTAACAGGAGAAGAATATCCCATTTCTACACCTCGCTCAGCACAACCCTCCTCCTCCCCTTGAAGGAGAGGAGCAGTCCTGATTGATGACGCTCTCCGGGAGCCCCACAGCCACCAGCAGCTTCTTCACCCAGGGATCCTGTGACAGCACAGTCTGAAGATCAAACACAGGGCACTGCTGCTGTGACACAGTTTGCCCTTTGCAGTGTCCTGGATAAAGGGCAAGGATTCAATAAAATTTCATGTCATCATGGTTCCCGCAGTCCAATGTATTTTTCCATCCTTATGAGCATTGTAAGAGGGATCAGGAAAATGAGCAAGGGAATCAGGAAATGGGGTCTTCCTTTGTGTCTGGGCAGTCATATTCCCGGCTAAGCATCAGGGGTTTTATGACAAAGGGGAACAGCACTGGGCGGGGCTGGGGAAGGGGTCACCTACATCATGTGCTGAGCTTGGGGATCAGGTGGGTGACAGAAGGATCCTGTGTCCATCACACATCCAAGGCCTAAGGAGACATTTAAGATGTTTCTAGCATGAAGAGAGGGTTTCTGGCCCTTTTAAGTGGGACAGGAGTTTACAAAGCCATGGAGAAATAGGCTTAAAATTTCCGTTTGCCTTACTTGGGAAGAAAGTTACAAGGGTCTCCCTGGTCTGCCTTGGAGATGAACAAATAAAAGGAGAACATCAGTCAAAGCAATTCTCCTCTAAGTTGTACAAGTTTGCTGAGGACAGGACTGCTGATGAGCGTCCTTGCAACATGTACCCATTTCCACTGTCAGCCAAGAACACCAATGTTCCTTGTGGACGGCAACACAGGAAACGGGGAGAAGGGAACATTGTTTATGTCCTGAGTAGAACTTTGACAATCACCATCACAGATCTTAATGTCTGCATACAGAACAGTCTGAGACAAAGTCAGTACACCAGATGAGATAGAAGTTCACCTAATTAGAATTTGACACCTGCCTTATCTTTTTCTCAGAGTTGACAATTGTCTCTTTTTATCAGCTGATGCAATAAAAGAACAAAGGGTACACACAGAATTTCAAATGCTACTTGTACACAAGATGTGGCTGTGTTTGCTCTGAGGGATGCGGGTGTGGGGGACTCCGGGTGTCAGTCTCTGGCCTGGCCTGGCTCTGGAGCCTGCGCTCCCCCCCCCCTGTGTAATTAGGACAGGGCCTCGATTGGCTGCAGAGCTGGGGGAAGCACAGGGTGTCCCCCTCACTTTGGAGGTCCCCAAACTAATCCTGAGAATAGATGGGTGCTGTCTAGGCGACGTCACGTCTGTGTCAGGCCCCTTGTCAGAAAGCCCACAAAACCAGAGTCTTTTCCAGGGTGGGTTCTTGGGCTAAAGAGACTGCCCCCCCTTCATGACCTCATCCGAACCTAATTCCCACCCACAGACCCCACCTCCAAGACCGACGGTCATATGGGGACCAGGTCATATGGGGAGAATTCCGGGGGCACACGATTCAGTCCACAGCCACCCGGGTGCTTGGGTCAGAATCCTGATCCTTCCTAGCCAGGGCCCTGGGCAAATTATTCAACCTCAGAGAGTCCTCATCTGTCACATGCTCATAGAAATCGGAGCAGCCTGGCGAGAGAGAGATACGGCCCAAGTTATGTTTGGTGGAATGTTCGCTAGTATTTCGGGCGTGGGGCAGACTTTCCTCGGAAGCTGAGCTCTGCGCGCGCACCCAGCCTGAGCACCGCCCCCCGACCCCGCCCTCGCGTCCCACGCGCAGCGTGGAGCTGCACCGCCCCCTGCCGGGCCCGCCGGGAAGCTCCCGCCTTTCCCTCGCTCAGTTTCCACTTCTCAGGGGAAGTCTTCAGGCGTTCTGGCAGCCATTCCTTGGTGGCCCACGAGCCTTCTCCCCTCGGAGGACAGCTGAAGTTGAGGGATTCGCTCTGACCCTGCTTCTTCCTCTGCCGCCGTCCCGATGCTGGGACGCGCAAGAAGGCGCCCGGGGTCAGGGTTAAATGAAAGGCGTACACAAAGCTCCTGGACACGCCTGGCCCGTGGGAAGCTCTCACCGAGGACTCGGAGGTGAGGGTAGCCAGGCGACGGTCAGCAAGAAGAGGTCCCCGCCCTCCCTGGTTACTGTGGGGACGACAAGGAAAGGTGAGTGGCAGGGCGGTATCTACAGGACGACCTCACCTGCACTTTACAACACATATGGTCCACATACCTTGTTGGAAACAGTCTGTGATGACGCAGGGCAACAAGTTAATTGGCGTTGTTTCTGAACTATATTAAGGTGTAACGATATGACACCTGGTTTGAGATCTACACATCTAAAACTATTTCCCTAAAGCAGAAACAAAAATTATTTCACTGGAACTCTAGAGCCCTCGGGGGTAGCAGGAAAAAAAGAGACCGACTTTTATCATAAATCCTTCCCCCTGCATAGGCAATCATTATTTTAATTAATTCCTTTTCTTAAAACCTTTTTTTCCCTCTTTTCTTAAAATGGGGTTTAGTAAGGATAAATTTTCCATTTCCTTTCAGGCTGTGAAGTTGCTCTACAACACAATTTGTGTGTGTGCAGTGTATACTATAGATACATGAAGAATAGGACGGTGCTTGAAGTTAAAATAGAAATGAAAACCAGAAGGCGCGTTGAGTTTAAATCTTTTTTAAAAAATTAAATCAATTTTTCCAATCATAAAAGTCTTAAATGCATGTTATAGCAAAATCAGAAATAATAACAGTGTAAAAAGCATAGCAACTACTCATAATGTCACCACACGGTGGGGCACTGCCATCCATGCTTCTTTCCTATGCCTTTCTGTTAAGGCCCTGGTATGTGTGTTTTTTTTCAGAAAATAGAACTGGGATCTAAATGAAATCCTGACCCCTGTCCTTGAAGTCTCTCCCCAAGTCACAGGGCTTTCCACAGGGCCCTGAGTGTGTCAGATGCACGGAGATGACTTTTACTTTCTATTATTTTTCAGTAGTCGGCAGCTTAAATAACCTGCTTTTCCACATGAGTTATATTTAATTTTTAGAAGCAAAATCACCACTAAAGTTATTATAGTAGACACTTGTCATTTAACACCCCAAGAAAACAAAGGGAGTAATGGTTCCCATTTCCTTCATAAAATTCTAACACTTAGAATGTCTTTTTTTCCAATAAGGAACACACTTTCATCTACTTCCGGTCTTTATAATTATTATTATTTTTGAGACAGACTCTTGCTCTGTCACCCTGGGTAGAGTGCCATGGTGTCATACTTTACAGTAACCTCAAACTCCTGGGCTCAAGCCATCCTCCTGCCTCAGCCTTCCAAGTACATGGGACAACAGGCACCTGCTAAAGATCCTAGCTGGTTTTTCTATTTTTAGCAGAGATGGGGTCCCACTCCTGCTCAGGTTGGTCTGGAACTCCTGAGCCCAAGCAATCCACCCACCTTGGACTCCAAGAGTTCTGGGATTACTGGGGTGAGCCACTGTCTTGGCCCTATCTTTATAATTTATTTATTATTATTATCATTATCATTATTTTGAGACAGAGTCTCACTCTGTCGCTCTCAGTAGAGAGCTATGGTATCATAGCTCACTGCAGCCTCAAACCCTTGGGCACAAGAGATCCTCTTGCCTGAGCCTCCTGAGTAGCCAAGACTAGAGATGCCCACCACAATGCCCAGCTAGGTTTAGAAATCGGGTCTTGCTCTTTCTCAGGCTTATCTGGAAGTCCTGAGCTCAAGCAGTCCACCTGCCTTAGCCCCCAAAGTGCTGGGATTCCAGGTGTGAGCCAGCCCACATGTGCTGGCATTATTATCTTTGGAGCTGTTAATTTTTACAGCTCCTAAGTGTATCTTTCCTGGGGCTGCTGCAACCAATGGCCACGAATTTGGTAGCTTCAAACAGTAGAAATTTGTTCTTTCATACTCCCAGAGGCCAGAAATTCACGTGTTAGCAGGGCCACACTCCACTCAAGGCTGTAGGTGAGGCTCCAGCCTCTGGTTCTCTTGGGAGCTCCTGGGTATCACTCCAGCCTCTGTCTTTTTGTTAGTCCATTCGTGTTGCTATAACAAAACACCTGTCACCCACCATCAACCAAAAAACAGACTAACAAAAGACTCCAAAAACCAGTTGGATTTCTAACATTTTGTACAAATCGGGCATTTAAGACATATCAACCAGGATGTTTGTAGCCTCTAATACAAACTTGGCTTTAAAAAGTTCTGCGGCTCCCTTGGCAAGGCCATCAGAACTTGAACTCAAGAATAATTTTACCGACTCAACATTTGCTTGTGACAATTAAATATTCTATTAATATTAGGCAACCAGTGATGGCGACTAGGTCAACAGAGACAAGAAGAATGTAAAAATCCTGAACCAAATGAAAGGACGTTGACTGGGGTCCTGGAGGCACATGTAATAAACACCGCATGGCACAGCTCTGCCAAAAATATTCCTTTGCTGAAAATGCCCTTTGATTGTGCCACCCTGATAATAAAGGAAAAAAACAATGAAAGGACGGAAAATATTTAGCCTATCTTTATCACCTAGTGGAAGCAACCAACATGGAAATTACTCAGGTGGTGGCAGTAGTGACCAGGAGAACACAGGTCTACGAACACTTTGGACTGGTCCGTTCGAACATGACTGTTCTGCTGGTCCGTCGACAGGGATCCATCCTCATGACTTCCCCAAGCTCCAAGTCTGGGAGGACAGACGGCACTCAAGTGTGGACACATCAGGTAAAAGTAAACTAATATCCTAGTTCAGCCTAAACTCAACCACATCTACCGACGGGTGTCACCCCAGCCTCGCGCCTCCCCTTTATCTTCTGTAGGGGTCGCCTGTGCAACCCCCACCCCCACCCGGAGCTGAGCCGCCCGCCCCGCGCTCCCCGTCCCATCCCCGACGCCGAGCGGCCCGCCCCGCGCTCCTCTGTCCCCGCCCCGCGCTCCTCCCTCCTTAGGATGGAGCCGCCACGCCCCGCGCTCCTCCTTCCTCAGCATGGAGCCGCCACGCCCAGCGCCCCTCCGTCCCCGCCCCGCACGTCGAGCCGCCCCGCCCAGCGCCCCTCCGTCCCCACCCCGCACGTCGAGCCGCCCCGCCCCGCACGTCGAGGCACACCGCCCAGCGCTCCTCTGTCCCCGCCCAGCGCTCCTCCGTCCCCGCCCCGGACGTCGAGCCGCCACGCCCAGCGCTCCTCCGTCCCCGCCCCGCACGTCGAGGCACACCCCCCCGCGCTCCTCGTCCCCATCCCGGACACCGATCCCCCGCTCCCTGGTCCCCGGCGCCAAGCTGCCTGTCCCGCTCTCCTCCGTCCTTAGAATGGAGCCGCCCGCCCTATGCTCCAGTCAGGAGTGTTTCCTCTCACTTGGTTTCTGTCCTACTTTTCAGTTAATTCAGAGATTAAATCAGTTAAAAGAGCTTTTGCTAGGAAGGCAGCCAATGTGCTAGCTGTGTGACCCTTGGAGGGGTCGTCGCCTTGTGGATAGGGTGGCGCGCGGCGGCTTCTGGGGTGCTTGGCGTCACCAGGCACAACCCATCCACGCTGGCTCCTACACCTGTGCCTGGAAACTTGGGGTTGTATTTGAGAACGTCAGCCAGGTTTTCCCCAACTTCTCCAGGCTCCCACAGGGGAACACTTCCGGCACCACACCCCACCTCCCGCACAGGCAAGATGATGTGTCCACCGAAACGCTCAGAGCCCCCTTCTCTCGGGTCACACCCACGTGGGCTCTGCCGCTGACTGGGTGTGAAGAGCCACTTTCAAGGGACATGTCCAAAGATCAGAGTTGATGACTGCTGTGAACCTATTTTTGTTGAGAGGGGGTTCATCTTAACCACCAAGTCCTCCAGAAATGAAGTTCTTGGATAAAGAAGTTTCACAAGACTAGAAAGGTGTTAGCATATGCCCTATGACTCTGAGGCTATTTCTCGCAGTCGTCTAAATATAAAACTGAACTGTTGGGATTATAGGCTTAAAAAAAAAATCTTAACCACTCTGGGAAGCTGAGACAGGTGGATCGCTTCAGCTTGTGAATTCGAGACCAGCCTGAGCAAAAGCGGGGCCCAATCTCTACTAAAAATAGAAAAATGAGCTGGGTGTTATGGCAGGTGCCTGCAGTCCCAGCGACTGGGGAGACTGAGGCAGGAGGATTACTTAAGCCCAGGGGTTTGAGGTTGCTGTGAGCTGTGACACCACGGTACTCTACCTAGGGTGACAGAGTGAGACTGTCTCAAAAAGTAAGTAAATATAGATTTTTTTAAGGCCAATTTCAGGCAAAACTGGGAAGCCATAGGAAGTTGCAATCTCTGTACCCCATCTTGTCTGGGTTTTTTTCCCTTTCACTTTTCTCCTGTCCTGTGGATTTGAATCTCCTATTCTCAAATCATCTCTCCCAATTCTGGAAAGGTTCTGAATTTGGCCATGTACACTTTTAGTCACAGTACTCTTCAGACTGTTGAGAGAACCCTGATATCATTGGTTTCCAGCTTTCCAGTTGTGGCTGCCTGAAGGAAAGAGAGCCCAGATTGTAACAAACAATAATTTTAGATTGGAAGATTCTTAAAGGAAAAGGCTCAGAAAGAGACTGTGACTGCAGGAAATTTTAATAATAAAGCAATTTTCTTCACAGATAATCAAACTGATTCTCCTTCAAGTAGAAATGGCTGCATTGACAAAGTGTCTTCAGAGAGTAAATTACAGAGAGACAATGATGGAAGTGTGAGCTAATTGTCAATAGTGAGTAAAAACCAAATTAGCAACAAATTAGAAACTAAAACTACAGCCAGGCAGGCAGACTACTGTTACTGAAAAAGTTCAGCAAATACTCAGTTTGATTATAGTACAACTGACAGGCTCACTCCAAGTTTTAATGGTTTCTGGGGGCAGCAAATGAAGTGACTCAAAGGGCTAGCTCAACAGTTAGGGCTGACTCAAAACTAGGAAGCTGACCAACTTAACCACACAAGTAGTTTGAGCCCGGAAGTTGAAATCATCGGAGATAAAACTCCAATGTTAGTCAAGGTCGAAAAGACAAAGCATATAGCTTGAATAGAAGCCTTTCTAGGAACTAACCAGTCACACAAACCTTCCAAACGAAGAAAGGCGACCCGCTGATGTCAGGCACAGGAAAGTGAGGTGTGGTTACCAAAGCATGCTGGTGGGCTTAGAGTGGTAGAGGTTTGACAGCTGGCTCCCTTTGGGGGATAAAGCTCTGATTTACAGATTTTGCACTGACCTCACTCAACAAGGAGTTGAGGAGGTGTGGAGCACACCCTCTCAGCTGGTGTTTCCTCCTTACAGACAGAATAGACACAAATATCCTCTAAAGCACAGATTATAAAACTTAGTAAAATTGTCCAGTCCCAGCTGGGTGCCACTTGTTGGAGCCCAGGGACACCGGGTCTCCAGCCTGGCCCACGAAACTGTCTGGACGAGGACGGCTGCGTCTCATTCGAGTCTCGGGTGCCGAAGCGCCTTAGAAGTCACACTCAATATTAGCAGGAGCGAGCATCTTGGCAGCAATCTCAGCAGCAGTTTGTCGGTCTTAGTTCTTTCCAGCAGCTCTTCCTGAGGTTATTTATAGAAGTAACCCACCACAGGTGTGGAGACTGCTATGCAATGATGTGGGTGTTCTCTGAGGTTTGCTCATGCTCTTTAACAAGAGACCAATGATGTTAAACGTTAAATGGTGTTAAACCCCTGCCCCAATCCCTTATGACCAAGGTATTTCTCACAGGTGTCTCCTACAATTCCCCTTTTATGTATTAAGAGATCATACAACTGTTCTAACTGAAATTGTCACGATTTTTATTTCTCTCTCTTTTTTTTCCTTTCTGAAGATCTTACTGCTTTTGTTGCCTTTAGCCTGCATCCCCCACTCTCTTTACAACTTCCAACATACACACCCACAGGAACTCTAACCCCTGCACACAACCACACACCTTTTACTTCTTATCTCAAACTTCTTATATCCCAAATCTCCCATACTCTCTGCATTTCATTTACTGTAAATTGTGTTGAGTGGCAAACAAAAGGTCTCGCTTTCCTCGAGGGTGCAGAGTGTCCCCTTTTGCTATATAAATTGTAACGGATGAACAAAGGGTCCCACTTTCCTTACGATCTTTGGTAGGGAGAATCTTACTGTCTTTACCGCCTCTGGTCACCTCTGCCAGTAGCTGGCGACCAAGTCCCACGTTTCATGGGGTCATTGGTAGCGAAGATTCCATTGCTTTCACCGCCCCTTGCTGCTTCTGCTTTTGGTAGCTGGCGAATAAACGTCCCACCTTTTGCTACTTTCTGCCTTTAGCAACTGGCAAAGATACACTGCTTTTCTTGGGGAACTTTTGCTTTGCTAATTGAATAATGATACTTATACGAACTTCTCACAAACTTCTTATTCTTATCTTCTTTACTTCAGAATTCCTCACACTTCTCAAAACTCCCTATACCTCATATACTACTCATCTCAAAACTCTTTATACCTCTTACACTTCTCATCCCAAAATTCCTTATACCTTTTATCTCAAACTTCCCAAATTTCTTATACTTCTTATATTTCTTATCTCAAACTTCCCATACTAAACTTATTCCCAGCTTGGCGCCTATGGCTCAAGCGGCTAAGGTGCCAGCCACGTACACCTGAGCTGGCAGGTTTGAATCCAGCCCGGGGCCCACCAAACAACAATGATGGCTGCAACCAAAAAATGGCCAGGCATTGTGGCGGGCGCCTGTAGTCCCAGCTACTTGGGAGGCGGAGGCAAGAGACTTGCTTGAGCCCAGGAATTGGAGGTTGCTGTGAGCTGTGGATGCTGCGGCACTCTACCCAGGGTGACAGCTTGAGGCTCTGTCTCAAAAAAAGAAAAAATAAAGAAAGAAAGAAATTTATTCCCAACAAACCTCCTACAGTCTTTCATTCCCCCAAATTCCAACACTCGTACCAAAGTTCCCAACACTCAGCGCCACTCTTTCACTTACGGTCTTTAATTGCTGAAGGCTTCACTTGATTGCTGTCTTTCTTTAGCGGCTTCTCTTACTTGCTAGAAGTCTTAGCTGTCTGTTTTTCTAATTGCCATTCTTGCAAGACTTCACTTCCCCTGTTGTTTCTTAGCCAGCCCCCTGAATCTATCTCAATCCTTCCCTTTCAAACAGAACTTTTTTTTTTAATTAAAGCCCATTCATGATCAGAAAGCAGAAGCAGCCTTTCCTCTACCCACATAAAACCTGAGTAATCTGATTTAGAATCAGAAGGGGCTGCTGACTTTCTTATTGCATACTAATAGACCTGGCCCTAAGGTCATCTGAAGCAGACAAGACTTGTCACTTAGGTTAATCTACACATCAATCTGTTTCCAACCATCTGCACACATCCCCCCAAGCAACCAATTGCTACACATCTACTTTCTCTACACTGTCCCCCCTCCCTTCTAAAAGGCATCTTTAAAAGTCTCTGACCAAAGACTATACCTTTAGGGATCTTCTCCCCCTACCCCCCAGACAGAGTCTCACTTTGTCACCCTCAGCTCACAGCAACCTCCAACTCTCAGGCTTAAGTGATTTTCTTGCCTCAATCCTGAGTAGGTGGGACTACAGGCCCTTGCCACAAGGCCCAGCTATTTTTGTTGTTGTTGCTGCAGTTTGGCCGGGTTCGAATCCACCACCCTCAGCATATGGGGCCAGTGCCCTACTCATTGAGCCACAGGCACCGCCCTTCAAACAGAATTTTTTTTTTTTTTAAGAGACAGAGTCTTCACTCGATCACCCTTGGTAGAATCACAGCTCACAGCAACCTCCAACTCCCGAGTTTAGGCGAATCTCTTGCCTCAGCCTCCCGAGTAACTGGGATTACAGGCGCTGGCCATAACGCCCGGCTGTTTTTTGATGCAGTTTGGCTGGGGCTGGGTTTGAACCCATCACCCTCAGTATATGGGGCCAGCGCCCTACTCGCTGAGCCACGGGTGCTGCCTGTCAAACAGAACTTTTAACTGCCAGTAAGGGATTAGGGGCGTCGTTCATCTCCAGAACTACTTCCTGCTGACAATGGGCGAAGATATGGGGAAGGCAGTTAGAAGTTCCTTTCCGAACTTACACACTTTGTACTCTTACATCTCGTTCTGGCTACTCCTGAGTATTTACTTTTTCAGTCTGCGTCCACTATCCCATCCTCATTGCCACTTGTCAGAGCCCGGGGATGCCGGGTCTCTGGCCCCGACCTGGGGTCTCGTCAGAGCCGGGACGCTAGGTCACCGACCCGGCCCATGAAACTGTCTGGACGTGGACCGCTGCACCAGCTTTGTCCAGCCAGGACTCACTGGGGTCTGGGGTGCAGAAGCGCCTTAGAAGTCACAGTCGACATTTGTAGGAGTGCAGGGAGCGGTCTGTCAGTCTAAGTTTTCCAGCAGCTTCTCCTAAGGTTATTTATAGAAGTAACCCACCACAGGTGTGGAGACTGCTATGCAATGATGTGGGTGTTCTCGCCACGTGCTCTTACCTGCGCTCATGCTCTTTAACAAGAGACCAATGATGTTAAATGTTAAATGATGTTAAATCCCTGCCACAAGCCCTTAGGACCAAAATATTTCCCACAGGTGTCTCCTACCCAAAATAATAAGGACATGATGGATTGTGAGTACTTATTATCTTTGTTTTTACTATAATTTATTTATTTATAATTATACAATTCAAGTTTTTCTTTTGAGACAGTCTCACTCTGTCACCCTGGGTAGAGTGTGGCTTCATAGCTCACAGCACATCAACCTCTTGGGCTCAAGTGATCCTCTTGCCTCAGCCTTCCAAGGACCTGGGACTCCAAGAGCCCACCACAACTCCAGGCTATTTTTAGAGGCGGGGTATTGCGTTTGCTCAGGCTGGTCTCAAACTCCTTTCAAGTGCTCTACCAGCCTCAGCCTCCCAGAGTGCTGGGATTACAGGAGTGAACCACCGCACCCAGCCTACAGGTAAATTTTTAATAATGGCTGTGTTTCACAACCAGCTCACAAAATTTCTAAAAAATTAACAATAAGCTCCAGCACATCCTTAGGCATAAAGATTTACTCAAAAGACAAAAAAGCACCAGACATAGGAAGCCTTGCAGTGCATGGAGTATATTATTATATTTCTAGACACAGCATAGAAGCTTATGAAAAGGTGTAAAAAGAAAAAAAAGAGAAACCCTGGTGAATACAATTGTTAGGTGCTACACAGGGACCTTTCTATGCTGCATTTTATGTAGAAAAACATGTCTATTAATAAAGAATCCAGAAGAAACAGAAAGGAAGTAAACAGATTGGGTTCTCATCACTTAACAAAATGGGATGGAGGTGAGAAACCGGAGCAAAACATGCAGCTGGGCAAAAACAGCGGCTTGTGGGATTTAATGTGGCTCTTCTGCAGTTAGGAACCATTCTTTGTCTTACACTGTCTTAAACAGGGGTCCTCAAACTTTTTAAACAGGGGGCCAGTTCACTGTCCCTCAGACCATTGGCGGGCCGGACTATAGTTTTAAAAAAAAAAAAAACTATGAACAAAGTCCTATGCACACTGCAAATATCTTATTTTGAAGTAAAAAAGCAAAATGGGAACAAATACAATATTTAAAATGAAGAACAAATAAAGTTAAATCAACAAACTTATCAGTATTTCAATGGGAATGATGGGCCTGCTTTTGGCTAATGAGATGGTTAATGCTCCACTGCTAGTCGTAACAAGTGA
>CAUYRH010154333.1:0-27477 GCA_963574655.1 Perodicticus potto
GTGTTTCCTACTTTTTTAAAAAAAGGTAATGAAAGGACTCCATTTTACAGTTCGCTGTGTAATTGCTGTGTAATGCTAGTTTTGCAAATTTTGGTTCCTTGCTCCAGTTCCCCCTGACCACCCCCACTGGTTGAACAATACCAGCCCCTTCCTGCTTAGCGACCACCCACCCATTCCTGGCACCTCCAAGGTATCCAATCAACAAGTGACAAGACAGCTGGACTCATCCTTACTCCACCCTTCCCTTATCCCACTCCTCTTATCTCATTCCCCCCTCCCAACTTCCTTTCCTTACACTATAAGAATACCTCAGCCCCACCCCTCGGGGCCGTTCAGATCGATCCGCCATTTTGACGGAGCTGAAGGCCCGAGCCTAGGCTTGTAATAAACTTCACCCTTTGTTTTTGCATCAGGGCACCTGGTGTGAGTTTCTTCTGGGGGGACTCCGAAATTCGGGCACAACAGTAACAGTAAAATAGCCACAGGCAGGTCCTTCAGGAGGTATTCCAGAAGTCCCTGTTAACATAAAAAGTGACAGCTTCCTGCATATTTTTGCCCCTGAAGACTTTCCAGTACAACAAGATGTAGAGGTGGAAGACAGTGATTATTATGATCCTGACCCTGTGAAGGCCTAGGCTAATGTTTGTGTTTTTGTCTTAGTCTTCAACAAAAATGTTTTTTAAAGTAAAAAATTAGAAAACATTTAAAAATACAAAAAAAAGCTTATAGAATAAGGATATAAAGAAAAATATTTTTGTACACACAGTTGTACAATGTTGTTTTAAGCTAAGTGTTCCTACAAAAGAGTGAAAAGTCTTAAAAATTTTAAGTTTATAAAGTAAAAAATGTTCCAGCATGCTAAAGTTAATGTAGTGAAGAAAGAGAACAATTTTTTAATAAATTTATTGTAGCCTACTTTATTAATAATAAATTAAGTCTATAGCAGTGTACAGTGATGTCGTGGGCCTTCATGTTCACTCACCACTCACTCGCTGACTCACCCAGGGCAACTTTCAGTCCTGTAAGCTCTTTTCAAGATAAGTGTTCTGTGCCGGTGTACCACTTTTTATCTTTTAACATGTATTTTTACCTTTTCTATATGTATAGAGACGCAAATACTTTACCATATGTTACAACTGCCTACTGTACTTAGTACTGTAACATGCTGTCCAGTTTGTAGCCTGGGAGCAATTAGCCATGCTACAGCTATACCCCAGAGCCTAGCTATTGTGAACCCTTGAAGAGCCAACACTTCAGGCTAAATCCTGAGCAGTTAACTGGGGTTAATTCTGAGTGGAGCCAAGAGCCATATGCTGACTAGAGGTTACACACATACCCTGTGCCAGCTGAACGGTAGTTAAACTTTGGAGCTCCCGTAGCTGGCTGTCCCTGTTTTTTGCAGCCAGAATCAACTGTTTATGTAGCCAGAATCAATTGCTACCGGAAGGCCCCATTCTGCTACCTGGAACTGATGAATGAACTCTACCCTGCCATCAATTTTAACACCAACCAATTAGGACTGAACAAGTTTGCATCCCTGATCTGCATAGCAGACTGGAGTGGGAACCTGGGCAGGAACTTTCTGTACACAAAGCAGCCCTTCTCTCTTTGTTTTGTACTAAAGGCTGTGTCTTCCTGTTTGCATCAGATTTCTTTCTTTTCAAAAAAGCATTCCTTTTCAGTGAACTTGTTGACAGTGTATATGAAGTAGGCTATTCCATCTAGGTTTGTGTACATACACTCTAGGATGTTAGCACAGTAAGTTTGCCTAATGACACATTTCTCAGCGATGTGGGACTGTAGTTAATTGGTCCAAGATTGCAACTAATAGGTAATGGAGCTGAGAATCAGGCCTGGTGTTTTTGAACCCTCAAGCCCTGGTTCTTTCCATTAAATACATGGTTTATTAGCTGTTCCTGTTCCCACAGGCCACTTTAAGAACAGAAGGGAAATTGAATTGGCACAGCAAGAGCAGTTTAATGGCAATTTATCACTCCCACCAACCTTTTATTTCTAGGAAGCCTCCAGAGTCTGACAGATCTTTGCATGTGTTCTTTGCTCTTCTCTACAAGTCTCTTGAATGGTGCTTGACACAAATTAGATAATCAAGGTTCATTTGCTGAAAGAGGTAAAACTAATACAAACTATGAGGTTTCTTACCTGCCGTCTGGCACTGATAGGAATCACCAACTAACAGATGTGCAGGGTACAGATGAAAGACGAGAGAACGTGATAATAAATTTACAACAGTTTTTTTTTAATGTTTTTGTTATGCATTTGTTATTTTCTCCCAGGAAAAAGCAACCACAGCTATCCAAATGTAATTTAGGACAGGGGCTTTTCTGTACATTCTATGAAGTTCTTCCAAACTTAAAGTTATGACTCAGTCTCCTCTCTAAACCTAAATGTGATGCCAAATTTGGATCGAGAGAGAAAAAAATATATAAATATAAATTTAATTTTTATCATAGAGTCAATGCCTATGTGACTATTATGAGAAAAGGATGGTTATGATCATCTCAAAATGAACATTACTCTCAGCATGAAGGTCGACCAATAATTAAGGAAACCTGTGTTCAGTAAGTTTAGCTACTCTGTGGTAATGCCTTTTAATACAAGCAACCTCCATTGGTCATGTGAACAATTGCTGCTAATTTGTTTTAAACGTAGATTTGCGGGTCCTTCCTAGTGAGGGCCTGATTACAGTATCTTGTGCTTTAAAGCACATTGAGAGGGCAAGACTGTACAGTCTAAGGAGCTTTTGTTTCAGACTGAGATTTACAGGCCAAGAGCAGGAAGTTAAGCAAGTGAGCTGCCTGGCCAAGCGAGATTAGAAAACACAGTGTCCCTGCAAGAGCTGGAGGCCCAGCTTCCTTTTCTTTCTTTCTCTGTTGACTGAGGGCAAGAAAAGTCAGATTAGGGTACTGAAAGCTTAGAACTCAGGAGGGCAGCCAGCGCTTGCCTTTGAAGGAGCAGACAGCGCCTGAAACCACGTTCTTATCGGAAACTGCGGTAAGGAAATGCTTTCCCCTCACCTGTCACCTAAGCCGGCTGTTTCCAGTTGCCTGCCACTGAAAGTTTCCACAGTTCTCAGTCAGATACTAGCTGCCTGTGGAGTGAGAGGGAGATGAAGACAGCCAGTGCTGGGTCAGAAAGCCGCCTCTGCCATGGAGAAGGTGCTCCCTTCTTGGTTTCCTGTCTGTCTCTGCCCTTTATTGCCACCCCCAATCTCCCCCCGACCACACTTCCTTTTAGACTCTTGGATGAGTTGTGCTCTTGAAACTGCTCATTCACACACCACCCCAGGGCCTGCTCTATCCTCATTCTTCCTTTTTGGCATTTCTGCTCTGTGTGACCGGGCTCATCCCTGTCTTATTCTACAATGCAGGTGGTACCGCAAAGCATCTTTCCAGAAGCTCCTTCCCACATGGGAAGAGGGCTACAGGTTGGCCTCTAGTGAGAATACGAAAAGCCAGTGGCCAGGCTCAGGGCCAGGAAGTTAGATTGCTGGAATAGAGAAAGGGGGAACCCCTAAGTCAGAAGTTGGAAAAAGCAGAGAAGTTCACAAGGGGTTCAGACTCACTAGAGACCATAAGGCACTAGGCTTGGTCATGCCCACAGCAATGTAGCTGGAAACAAGAGGGAGCCGGTGCCAGCAATAAGGAGCCCTTAACTCTAGCTGGTGGGGCCAGAGGGCTTTGGAGCTGGAGGACAAGGCCCTGGATCCACCCCAGTAGTTTTCAGGTTTTAGGGCAATAGGAATCTGCCTGATTCCTCCCATCAGAACTTGACTTTCTTTGGTTTCTCAACATTATATTCATTATTGTTTCATTCTACCTCTTTGACCTTTATTTGGCCTTTTTTTTTGTTTGTTTTGAGACAGACTCATTCTGTTGCCCTACATAGAGTTCAGTGGCGTCGGCCTAGCCCACAGCAACCTCAAACTCATGGATTCAAGCAATTCTTCTGCCTCAGCCTCCCAAGTAGCTGGGACTACAAGGCCCCACCACATTACCTGGCTAATTTTTCTGTTTTTAATAGAGATGGGGGTCTCGCTTTCGCTCAGGCAAGAGCTCAAGCTATCCTCCTGTGCTGGCCTACCAGAGTACTAGAATCACAAGCGTGAGCCTCTGCTGCCGGCTTTGTTTGGCCTTTTTATCTTGGTTATATCTCTTCATCATAATTGTGACTTGTTTTTCTCTGCAGATTCTCTCTTCTCAGAGATTCTGTCTTCTTTATTTGTTATGTTCTGATGGCTCTGAGAGCCATCTCCAACCCTGCCAGGCACCTATGTTTGAGTCTCTGGCTTGAGCGGCCTCCTGGACTGTTCTCTTGGGTACTTCACCATCACTTCTTCAGGCCCACAGTGGGCAGTCAGCTCTCAGAGCAGAAGCTGCTGTCAAACTACAGTGTGTATTACCCCCCTATTACCACTCTCAGAATTTAAGGGATGGGGTTGTTTGGGTCCACGGTCAGAAAATATTTTGGCCCTCTTCTTGTTTGCCTACATAGGACTTCGGAATTTCTTTGTCCTTTATTGCACATGCTCACCTAGGATGGGATGCTCCAAACTGGGATCATTCAGTGGCTGCCTAATATTTCACCAAAATTCTCCTCTTTAAAATATTTTACAATCCATTTAATAGCAACCCCTTGCACCCCCACCCCACCCATGGTTCAAAGGTACTTCAGGAAGGCAAATGCTCTTTGAGAAGCCCATTATTTGATTACTGTGGGGCACACCTGCTCCTGGTCATCACTCAGCCACATAGGCAGGGCACAGTCTTCCAGTCAGCTCAGTCTTTCATCGCTGAGTCATGGCAAGTAGAGGTCCTTTTGCTGACACTTCAGAGTCCTCAGTAGTCTCTATCTCATTAGCACCATTACCCTCCCCCAGCACCTCACCTCACACCTAGGCTTTTTACCAGCTCCAGTAATATGTACCGAGTGTCAAGTGGGTGTGGTGGTGCACCCGTAGTCCCAGCTATTCAGGAGGCTGATGAGGAGGATCTCTTGAGTCCAGAAGTTCAAGGCTCCAGTGAGCTATGATCACACCACTGCACTCCAGCCTGGGTGACAGAGCGAGACCCTGTCACTTAAAAAGAGAAGCGCTGATGGCACACTATGTCCTAAACTGAACATGGAGGGAACATGGACAATGAATAAAATAGAACCCCAAAGCAGGGAGGCTGATCTATAGATTTACAAACAGCTGAGTAATAAGATGTGGGAGGTGGAACAATGGCCCCTGAAAGATGTCCACATCCTAGTCCCCAGAACCTATCACCGTGTTATTTTACCTAGCAAAAAGGACTCTGCAGATGTAATTAAATCAAGGAATCTGAGATAATGAGATTTTCCTGGGTTATCCGGGTAGGCCTAATATAATCACAAGTGGCCTCATTTAAGGGAGGCAGAGGGATCCAAGCCAGATAAAGAGATGTGATGAAGAAAACAGAGGTCAACATGATAAGGGGACATGAACTGGGGGATGGAGGTGGTCTCCAGAAGCTGGAAGTTTCCCGTGAAACCTCCAGGAGGAACCAGCCCATTACCCCATTGTGGATTTCTGCCTCCAGAAGCTAATACATTTATGTTTTAAGCTACTAAATTTGTGGCAATTTGTTACAGCAACAATAGGAAACTAATACACAAGACAATAGGAAACTAATACACAAGACAAGGAAAGGAAAATTTACAATAGAGATGGAGCAATACAATTTGAATGAAAAAAAGAACATGGAAGCTCAGAAGGTGTGATCCATTCTGCCTGGGATATGAGAGACTTTCGATGTAAATAGCCCTCCCAGCCTCTGTTCTCCCACCCAGTTATTCCCCAGCCTAATGGAAACTCTACAAAGACATTATTATACAAACGCTCTTCAACATCAGTACATTCTAAGTCTGTGCTTTTGCCCTCCTCCCCCCAATTTGTTCTTCCTTTAGTGTTCCCTCAGCACATGGCACCAGTATTAATCCCTCTGCACAGCCAGAAGCAGAAATTCGCCGCTCTCAGGAAGCCATGTTCTGTAAACCAACATTGACCACAATCCTGGACATGTGGCTCAAAGCAAGTTATGACCATCATTTAACAGATTTCTTTTTCTTTCATCTAATCATTTATTTTAAACTAAAGTTCATTTTTAAAGGGGTGCCACAGAGTATTTCCAGACGCCAGGTGTAATTTTTAAAGTTCTAGACATAGAAGTGTCTACCTGAGGAAACTATAGGAGACAGAGGGCCTATTTTGGATGTGAAACCCTCAAATAATCAGGTCACATTTTTGAAGGTGTACATATCATTTAATACCATAATAGGTAAAGCTTGATTTTTGCTACCCAGATCAAAAGATCCAAAATCAAACATTAAAAAATCCATGTTTAATTCAGAGCATATTGTATTTGTACTAAGTTTTTACCCATAATTACTAGTATGAATCACTAACAGGAAAAAAAAAAAAACCAAACTCTGTGAAATAATTTAAAGAGTTTTATTCTGAGCTGAACATGAGTGACTATTGGGTTAGAAAGCCACAGTGAAGAAGCCGTGAGTAAGTGGTACAGAGGCAACTAGGTCACAATTTGATTTTATACATTTTAGAGAGAGAAGAATTGCAGGTAAAGTTATAAATCAATACGTGGAAGGTACAGGTTGGTTTGGGCTGACAAGGTGGGGAATTTTCAAGTGGGGTCTTATAGGTTACAGGTGAGTTCAGACATTCTTTGATTTTACAATTAGTTGAAATAAAGCTTTTTGTAAAGGCCTGGAATGTTTTGAGATAAGGAATTCTATTAATCAGAGACAAGCGACAATCTGTAGACTTAAATGATCTCTTAAGTCAATTGATGGTCTGCAGGTGTGATTTAACTTTTGCCTCTCATGGTCTTAGGTCCTGTTAATAATATTATCACAAAGAGTCTGTTTTGTCCATCTTATTGTCTTTTTTTAACATTAATGCTGATCAACTATTTATCTAAACTCCAAAAGGGAGAAGGTATTACAGAGTAAATCTGACCTTCCTTCCCTTCATGGCCAAAAACTCAGTTTTAAGGTTTTTCTGGGGCGTCCTTGGCTAAGAGAGGGGGTCCATTCAGTCATCAGGGGAGCTTAGGATTTTATTTTTGGTTTACAATGGTATATCATGTCATACACGGTAACACCATGCCACAGTAGTGTGCTATCTTATCCTACAATATTCAAGATCCAGACATAAGTAATTCTGTAGATCACATATTTGATGAAGGCTTCACAGACTGAGAAGACTGTTTAGCTGCTCCTTTGGAAGCATCTTGGGTGCTGCAACTTAGTAAAGCCTTGTAAGTGGTGCTTGCTGGAGAGACTGTTCTCATAGTTGGTACCAGATCTGATTCTTGGAGCATAATGCATATTACATATTACTTGTTTCTTTTAATTTGCCACAGTCATTTCCCAAGAAAAATTCATGAACTTTGTTAATTTAGACTTGAATAAGTGAGAGCCTATTTTAAAAGTAATTAAGATAAAACACATTCTGGAAAGAAATCCAAGTTTTCAATGTATATCACTTTCCAGCATCAGCTCCTTTGTACATAATTCCTTTAGCACAGATGTCCAAAAAGGTTTTGCAGTTTTTATTTTGAGATATATGTAAGAAATGTTACTTTTAAGACATTGGGGAAAATATTACAGAAAGAGCAAATTATTAATTATATGTATTATTTATCTGGCCGTTGACATAGAGGAATGACTGTTTTGATTGCCTTGTATAATCGGTGTTCTCACCCGTCTTTCAAATACTTGAATTCTCTTTTAGTTTCTTATTTGCCTCGATATCTGAACTTGGAAGAAGTTTGTGATTTTGAAATGCAGATCCTTTCTGAGAATAGGATGAACATATTACAGTTTTATAGCCTGTCATTGAAAATAGAGGATTACAAAAATAAGCAAACATTGAGGTCATGGAGATGGGTGTCTTTTGTAATGGATAGTGACTAGCATGGGAAAACAAGTTATGGCTCCCTAAATTATTCTGATACCAGCAGAACTTACCTTGGGAATTTCTAATACATTGAGGTTATTCTAGCTACTATTTCTCACTATTTATAGGCTTCAAAAGTTTGCAACTAAAATAAACTTTTCTGTAGGATGACTGGAGTAAGTCACAGAGGACTCAATGCTTCTCATAAAGTATTGAAGTGCTGCATCATTTGTGCCTTTAGTGAAGTCTCAGAATATTCTTATTATTGACTATAATGATTTGCATTTGTATAGCACTTTACATTTTTACATTATAGGTGGAATTAAGATCCCCATAGTATTTCCTTCCTTTTCTTTCTAGAAACACATACTATTAAAAAATTGATATTTAAAGTCCCTATGCAGGTTTACATTTATATTATATATTAATTTATCTGTAAACAATGTATAATATGTTTAAAATTCCATATAAATGCAGCATGTTGTATAAATTCTTCTGCAATTGGCATTTTTTGCTCAGTATTTTCTTAAGATTTAGTGCATTGAGTCATATAATTCCAGTTCACTTATTTAAATTTCTGTTTGGTATTCTATGGTGGGGCTGACCTTGAATTATTTGTTCATAAGCACTTAGATTGGTAAGTACTTCCTGTTGATAAGTACTTAGATTATTTCAATATTTTTCTTTTTTGTGAACAGTGCTGCAATGGGCATCTCTGGGCATGTTTTCTTGTGCACATTTGTGAGTAATATTTAGGATACGTCCCTAGAATTGAAATTTCTGAATCTTAGGCTTTCCTTTAACTTCATTAGACAACTCTTCTCTCTATAATCAGGAAAACTTTTGGCTACAGGTTATAGAATAGTTAACCAGCAGTTGTTTAAGCAATAAAAATGTACTTGCCATGAAAGTAAAGAGGCTCAGAAAAAATAAACAAAGATGAACTTGTGTAACATTGTCAACAAAGGACCCAGCTGCTTTCCATCCTTCTATTCTGCTGCCCATAAAGTGTTACCTTTCTTCCTCTTGCTTGTCAGTCACCTCATGAGCACAACATGGTTTCCACAACTCCAAGCATCACAGTCTCATTCAGGGGCCCTAACAAGAGGAAAGAGTATATGAAAAAGGAGTTTTCTTTTTATTTTTTTCTTCAGGGAGAAAAACCCTTCCTATGCTTCTAGAGATAAGCCATTTCTGATTTAGAATGAAGACATGGTCTCCATTTCACACTTGGAGACTCTGGCATCTTAGAAATCAGAAGTTGTTCATCAGATTTCCCTTTACATCTCATTGGCCAGAATGAGATTGTATTGTCATATTTGGTATCAAGGAAATGGGAAAACAAGTATCTGGTAAGAGAGAATGGGATGATTATGACTGGTTTAACTCAGACATGATTCAGACACTAAGCCTGAGGACATTGCTGCCCTAAAAAATTAGGGTTTGGTAAACAAAGGAGAAGAGTGGGATGTTGATTCTTTAGGCAATTAGCATTGACTTCCTTGCTTTCCACAAAGATTGTATCCATTTCCATTCCCAGGAGAAGTATATGAGCATACCTGTTTGGCTATATCCTTGCCAATACTTGGTATTATCAGGCTTTTTTGATTTTTGCCGAAAAATGTTAGGTATGAAATGATACATTTTTCTGCTAAGGTCTTGAGCATTTTGTCAAATTGGGATTTTATTCTACTTGGAGTTGATTTTATCTGTGGCAGGAAGTGAAGTTTCAATTTATCCTTCTTCCTTTCTCAAGGTAACCAGTTGTATCAGCACCACTTACTGACTAAGAAATCACCTTTCCTTAGTGTTGTGTAATGTAATCCTGTCACGTTCCCACATACATGGGTCCTTTATTCTATTTAATTGGTCTGTTTGTCTGTTTGTGCCCATTAGTACACAATTGCATAAATAGATATTTATAATAAATCTTTACATCTGCTAGATTTAGTCTCCCCACTTTCTTCTTCTTCTTCATAAATGCATTGACTATTCTTGGTTCTTTGTTCTTCCACGGGAATCCTCTTGAGATTTTTACTGGAGTTGCATTGAAAATTTAGGTTAATTGGGAAGAATTCCCAACTTTAAAGCACTGGACTGGATCTTTCAATCCTTGAACATGATACATCTTTCCATTTTTGAGTCTTCTCTAATGTTTTTGTCACTCTATAATTTTCCTCATAATGGTCTTACACGTATTTTCTTACATTTATTCCTGTGTATCTTATAATTTTGTTGATATTATAAATGGTATATTTTTAAAAATTTATTTTCTATTTGTTGCATTTGAACTTTGTGTACTTGTCTTATTATCTGTCATCCTTGCTGAACACTCCGATTCATTTTGTTAATTTGTCTGTAAGTTCTCCTGTCTATGGATGAGAGCTTTTCTTTCCTTTTTAATTCTTATACTGTATTTCTTCAAATTTAAGATATTTTGATTGTTAGAAGTATCTTAATTTTGGAAATGGTAAAGTGTGAAAAAAATGATTAAATAAAAAATTTTGTTACTTTTTCTCATCTACTTTTAGTTCTAGCATGTCTAATACTTTATGGAATAGCAGTGAAGAATGTTGGCTCTCAGTGAAGAATGTTGAGTTTAAAGAGAATACTTCTGAAGTTTCTTTTATTTATTTATTTTTTGTTTGTTTGAAAGACAGTCTCATTCAGTTACTCTGGGTAAAGTGCCATGGCATCATAGCTCACAGCAACCTTAAACTCTTGGACTTGAGCAATCTTCTTTCCTCAGCCTCCCTAGTACCTGGGACTACACGTATGTGCAACCACACCCAACTAGTTTGTCTCTTTTTAGTAGACACGGAGTCTCCCTCTTGCTCAGGCTGGTGTCAAACTCCTGAGCTCAAACGATCTATCTGCCTTAGCCTCCCAGAGTGCTAGGATTATAGGTGTGAGCCTGAAATTTCTTTATTAAGTAAAGTGTTTACTGTACTTTTTGGTAGATACATTTCAACATAGGTAAGTAGGTTTCTTCTATCCCAGTGCTAAATGTTTTATATAAACCAGTGTTTGACTTTATTAAATGATCTTTCTTTCTCTCTTCAGATGATCATATGATTTTCCTTCTTTAATCTTTTAATGTAGCTAATTATATCACTGTGTTCCTGGGATAAAGTTCACTCAATCATATGGGATTCAGTTGGCCAATATTTTATTTAGATTTTTGGATTTATGCTCATAAATGAGACTGGTCTATAATTTTCCTTTCTTGTTTTATCCTTGTCTGGTTTTGTTAGGTGGTTTATTCTAGCCTCATGACTTGAGTTGGGAGCAGTCTATCTTTTTCCATTTCTGAATGTGCTTGAATATTTGGGCAGGATATGTTATTTGAAGTATTTGGGCCTAGTGTTTCTCTTTGAGATATATAGTTCATAAGTTACACACACACCCACTCAAATACATACATATATGTATAAATAAAATGTGCATAATATATATACTAATATAGACTATATGTATATAGTATATTTTATTTGGCATATCATTTTATAAGAATTTGTTCATTCCATCTAAGTTTAAATACTCAGCATGAAGATCTCCGTAGTTATTTTTTATTTTTTTCCTGCTATATGTGTTCCTTTTTCATCACAAGCACCATTTATCCTTTCTTTTTCTTTGACCAATATTTATTTTTTTCCTGCTACATGTGTTCCCTTTTCATCACAAGCACCATTTATCCTTTTTTTTTTCTTTGACCAATATTCTCAGAGTCTTGTCTATGTTATTAGTTTTCTCATGTTAGTTTTGCTCATATTTTCGTTAGTTCCACCTCCCATTTTTTAGGGCATAGTTTGGGCATAGTTTGTTATTCTTCCTCTAACTTCTCTAATTGGAAGTTTAACTCATTAATTTTTGGTCTTCTAGTATATTTAAAACAATAAATTTCTTTCTTTTTTTAAAAGTAAATTTTTTATTCATTTTTATTTATTTGTTTGTTTATTGAGACAGAGTCTTACTCTGTTGCCCAGGCTTGAGTGCCATGGCATCAGGATAGCTCCCAGCAGCCTCAAACTCGTGGGCTCAATCAATCATCCTGCTTCTCTCTCCTGAGTGGATGGGACTACAGGTGTGCACCACCTCATCCTGCTAATTTTTCTATTTTTAGTAGAGCTAGCATCTGGTTCTTGTGCTCTTGCTCAGGCTGGTCTCAAATTCCTGAGCTCCAGGGATCTTCTCTCCTCAGCCTCCCCATGTGTGAGGATGCTAAGCATGAGCCACCTCACCCAGCCCTAAAGCCGTATATATCTTTCTTTCTTTCCTTTTTTTTTTTTGTAGTTTTTGGCCTGGGCGGGGCTGGGTTTGAACCCACCACCTCCGGTATATGGGGCTGGTGCCCTACTCCTTTGAGCCACAGATGCCACCCAAGCCGTATATTTCTTAAGGGAAAGACTTTTATTTTCTGACTTCCATAATTCTCGGAGTGGGAGGTGCTGGTGAGTATTTTCTTACTCTCGGCATGTATTCTTTTTATGAGTACAAAGAAAAGCCATTTATTGATGAAAAAAACTTTCCAATAATTTTGTTGATAAAAGATTAGTTGAGCTTGCTGATATTCAGAGCAGACAGGCTCCCCTGCATGTCCCTCAGTGTCCCTGCATAGGAGGTAGCAACCACGCAGGAGGGGAAAGCTTCTGGCCAGGATGTGTTAGTTTTTATGTTCCCAGAATACTTACTATAGCTACCTTCTCCTCTACTGAAGTGTTTGTCAGTGCCATTTTCTCCTCTTTTCTCTTCTTTGTTCATTTTCTTTTCTTTTTCTTTTTTAATTTTTGAGACAAATTCTTTCTCTCTTCCCTGGACTATAGTGCAGTGGCATCATTATAGATCTCTGCAAGCTCACCCTCTTGGGCACAAGTCATCCTCCTGGTTCAACCTCCCAAGCAGGTGGGACTATGAGTGTGCACTTCACATCCAGCTAATTTTTCTAAGTGTTTGTAGAGGTGGGTTCTCACTATATTGCTCAGGCTCATCTTGCATTTCTGGGCTCAAGTGATCCTCCTGCCTCGGTCTCCCAAAGTGCTGGGATTGCAGGTGTGAGCCACTGCACCTGGCCATTCCTCTTTTCTTTTAGTTACTAGTTTTTTGAACACCACACCTCAGTTATTAAATAAGAATGGTCTTCAATTAATTACATCACTCTTGTATTAGTCAGAGTTATCCAGAGAAACAGAACTAATAGGAGATAGATTTATACACACATATATAAACATGTATATATATCAAATATACATCATATATATATATATATCCTGCATACACATATATCTACATCCTATATTATACATATCTCCATGTATATGTATACATACTGGCTCTGTTTTTCATATATGTATATATGTGTGTGTATATACATATACATATATGGAGATTTTTTGTGAGAATTGGCTCATATGATCATGGAAGCTGAGAAATCCTATAATATGCCATCTGTAGGCTGGAGAACCAGAAAACTAGGTGGTATACTTTAGCCCAAGTCTGAAGTAGGAGCTGATGGTGTAATTTCTAGTCTAAGACCAAAGACCTGAGAACCAGAGGTGATGTGGGGCACTGGTATAAGTTCCAGAGACCAAAGGCTTGAGAACTATGGGCTCCAGTGTGTAAGGGCACTAAAAAGGAGCGTCCCAGCTCAAGTAGAGAAAGAGAATAAACAAATCCTCCCTCTGCCTTCTTGTTCTATTCGGGCCCTCAACAGGGACTATGCTCACCTATGTCAGTGAGAGCAAATCTCCTATCCTCAGTCTACTGATTCAAATGTTCACCCCTGCCAGGAACATGCTCACAGACATGCCCAGAAAGAATCTTTACTGGTCATCTGAGCATCCCTTAGCCCAGTCAATATAATGCTTATAGTTAAATAAAAATTTATTTAACAATAAAATAAAAAACCACCACATCCCTAAGCGTGGCAATAGAAGCTCTAATCTTTTCAGTTCAGATTCCCCTCACTACGCTATCTTATCACTAGCATCATAGTTTATTTCTTCTTCTCAGGGTTTTTGGCATCAGATCTTCACGATCAACTTGGGATGACAAGCATATGTTAAGCAAGTTTTATGTGGAAGCTTAGGTGGGGTACCAGGGACAATGAGCACTGTTAAGGGCTAAATTGTGTCCTCCCCCCAACTTAAATGTTCAAGTGTTAACCCTTAGTCCCTCGGACTATGACTGTGTTTGGAGATGGGGGTTTATAAAGTGGTTAGTGGGGTTAAGCAGGGCCTTGGAGGTGGTCCCAATCCAGTACAACTGGTGTTCTTGTAAGGAGAGGAGAGGAGGGCACAGACACTAGGAGAGAGGAGAGCACGGGGAGACCCAGAGAGGAGACAGCCATCCACACACTAAGGAGAGTGGCCCTCAGAAGAACCAACCTTGCTGTTACCTTGGTCTTGGGCTTTTACCCTTTGGAACTATGAGGAGATGACTTTCTGTTGCTGAAGTCACCCAGTCTGCAGTATTTACTAGAGCAGCCCTTGCAAACTAATTCAGACATATTCTCTACTGCGAAGGACTTTTTATTCAATAAGGAAAAAGGCGTGTGAAGGAATAATTACAATACAAGGGCAAGAGACTGGGCACCAGTGACCAGCCTCTGAGAGGGAGGAAGATGGCGCCAGGGAAGGAGAGGTCGGTGCAGCTGAGAGAATCTGAGATACCTTGTGCAGGAGATGGTCTGGGAGCTGAGCTCTTACAGATGAGCAGGAAGAGAAGGATGGTTTAGGTGGAGGAAATAACATGAATGAGACCCACAGGGAAGCCCAGAGTCTTTTAGAATAAGAGAATATTACAAGTTGTATCTCCATTTAGCTGTGGCCCCAAAAGGTTAGAATCAAAGGAATTAATAGCATACCTATTTGTTTAAAAGTGAAATTCTTGGCCACCCACACAGGACTTTAAAAGGAGGTGGGCAAAAAGCAATTTGTAACCCTTGGCCCCTCACACAATTGGAGGATATAAAAAAGATTAGAATTTATATAGAAGAGATTATTGCATTCAAGAGATTAGAAATCGGACAGTTAATTTTCTTGGAGCAGGCTGTGGGAGTGCTGAGGCAGTTTCCTTTCCTCCCTTTTGGATGTATTTCCCTTGTACCTAATGCCAGCTGAAACTGGCTTTAGGCACATGGCTCAGGGATCTGGACCTACACCCACTGGATTGTGGGGACAAGAGGCTGCTGGATGCAGGACTGGAAAATCCTAAAAGCAAGAGTCTGTGACTGGACAATTGCATAGGGAATGGAGGTTTGGATACCAAGGATTATCGAGCACTGTTTACAAAGGTCAGAAGTGACCACAAGGAGAGAGAGCCAACCGGCCCATGAGTCTCGCTGCAGTGGCCTATGATGTTACAGCAGCGGACTCCTCCCAAGTCCCAGAGCTGAGAAGGGTGCTGAGTGGAGAAAATGCATTCTCCACATCAGAGGAATGCAGGTGTATATTCCCAGTGGGGCCTCTATAGACCCATGTACTCCCAGAGGATCGCTCTGGCCCAAGAGTTTGAGGTTGCTGTGAGCCACGGGCACTCTACCCAGCGGGACAGAGTGAGACTCTCTCTCAAAGAAAGAAAGAAACGTCAGCTTTAAACTTGTATCAACTAGAGAAAACCAGGGCCAGGTCCCACTGCTGCCAGTCAAAGTAGAACCTTCCCTTGTGTCTCTTGGTGTCCTCCCGGTGAGGATCCAGGGGCAGAGCCGTGAACAGAGGGTCAAGAGAAGCACAGTTGGAGGCTCGGACACAGAGGGAGCGAAGAGGCCCATCAGACCCTCCTTCCCTCTGCGCTGCCCTGGGGCCCACACGGAGCGGGGAGAGAGGGCATGGAAAGGAATTTGGATTCCCGACTAGTACACGGGATTAGACAGTGGAACTACAGAAACGACCAGATATATTGACCAGAGGACTTTGTGTCATCCATGAGGGAGCAGATGATAAGCTCTATCATCTGCCTGAAAATTCACTGAGGACAAAAAGAAATGCCTCAGAGTGAATTGAAGGGGCTGTGAAGGAAAAGAACTGTGCCCTGAGTCCTGTTCATATGGTGTCTTGGTTACAGGTGGCTTAGTTTGGCACAAGGAGCAAAAAGAGGAAGCATGGAAAACACTGCTTGAAGGGTAGTAAGGCTCATGATGCCATCCATGTACTTTGGGGTTTATTCCAGAGGTCACAGGAGAAAGTGAAGTGGTCAGTGCCTCAGGCAGGCTTTGGTGGAGATAAAGGAAGAAATGCAGAGATCATCCTCGGCTCCTGCCGCATCCATGTTTCCAGGGCACACTTATGTATGTGTAGGGTAAAGTTGTAAAGAAGAGCAAGAGAATGATTAGCTCAAAAGACAGTGCAGTTGTTACCTCTGGGAAGAGCAAAAGGGTCTGCAGTGGGGATGGGCAATGATGGAGAGGCAGTGGAAGGGGGAGACTAATGGGGGGGATGAGACATCCAGTGTAGTAGGTAACAGAATCAAGACCCAAGTGGAAGGGTTAATCCTTGACATAAGCAGGAGACTCTGTGTTTTAGAAACAATAACGGAAAGGATGTCTTTAAAAATCAAGAACAGGCCGGGCGTGGTGGCGCACGTCTGTAATCCCAGCACTGTGGGAGGCTGAGGCGGGTGGATTTCTAGTGCTCACGGTTCGAGACCAGCATGAGTGAGCCAGAGAAAAGACCCCATCTCTACCACCAGGAAAGAACACCGCCGGGCATTGTGGTGAGTGCCTGTAATCCCAGCTACTTGGAAGGCAACCGGCCCGCGCATCGTTACAAGGAAGGACAATGGAAAAAAAAAAAAAAAAACAAGGAAACTGAAGAAAAGTAAAAGCCAGCTGAAAATAAAAGCAAAAAAAAAAAAAAAAAAAATCAAGAAGAAAAGGGAGAAAAATGAAAGAAATTCACATTGGTCATTTGGAGTGGAGTAAAGGTCGTCTGCTAAAAGCTGGGGAGGCAGCAGGTTGGGGGGGTGTTGGATGTTAGGGTCCAGCGCCTGGAATGTGGTTGCTGGTCAGTAAATTCGTGTTGCATGAGCGCTGATTAAGAATTTTTTAAAAATTGGAATAAACACTATTGGAGAGTAGGAAGCAAACCGCGAAAGAATGTAAGAATCAAAGAGAGCTTGTGCAGCCTTGTGGGTTGAACTGAGGTTAGGTAGCGTGAATCTATTGTAGTCGAGCCAACTGGCAAGCCCTGGGTTCTAGAGAAGAAAGAAAATGGTGGACTTGGGAAGGAAGGAATGACAAAAAGGAAGCATTCTAGGGGGTTAGTAAAAGCATAATTGAAAAATCCAGGCACAGGCTAGGCTAGCTAAAGAGGGAATGAAGCCAGCCTGGGAGAAAAGAGAAGCATGGAGGCACTAAAGTCCCTCTCTCTTGAAGTCTTTCTCTTTCTGTAATAGCTCATTCCCATCACCATACAAAATTGTTGTTATTTCTTTCATCTTCAAACAAAATAAAACTAACCAAAGCCCTCTCTTGATCTCCATTCCCTTGCCAGCTTCCACCCCCTTTCTCTGCTCTGCTTTGCAGTGGAATTTCTTGGAAGAGCTTCCTATGTTCACTGTCTCAAGTTTCCCTCCTCCATTCTCTCCCAAACACACTCCAGGGAGGTGTCTCCCCACTGACATTCCATCAGTGACCTCTAGTTTGCAAAGGACAATGTTCAATTCTCAATTCCCGTTTTACCAGATCTATCAGCAGCATTGGTTTTAGAACCTATCTCTTTCCTTGGCAATAATATCTGGTAAAATGATTAGAAACTTCAGGGTTTTCTGAGGATGAATAATAACCCCTTGTTTTGAAGCTAAAAGAACATTAACTCAGAATATGTCATTATTATTTGTTTGAATAAAAAGAATAATATGCGTTGAAAGCAAACAAATGGGAATGTATAGGTGGGCATTGACTACAGAGAGAGAAATAATTCTTGATAGTTTTAGGAAATTCTTTGCTATCGTTCTTCTTTGAATAATCTGCCCTGGGAAATTCTTTTATTTAGTGAATGTGTCAATGTGACACATTCTTCATATCATGCCCCAGGGCCTTGCACATCTGTTTATTTCCGCTCTTGGAAATGTATTCCCTCTTACAATTTAGCAATTCCACTCACACAAAAACTTCTAATAAAACTTTTCCTTAAAGTATCACAGAAGTCCATTTCTTCTCCATGCATTCATTGCCACATGCCCATGAGTATGCCATTTTTATAAGTTCGAGGCTTTACCATCAGTTATGCTGTTTTTCTGAAACTCAATGTGGTACTGTTCTCACACTTGGATATAATCACCCTCTGCCTACACCGCCCTTCACTTCAAATGTATTCAGCCTGTAACAGCAGTCTCAAGTCTTTGTGACATTTCCCATGATACCTTATTCTCCTTTATTCAGTTTCTCCAAAGAATCTTTCATGAATGACATAAATGTTGAGTGTCATTCAATATTTGCCTCGAATATGCTGTTGGATTTGCCTTTTGGGTTATAGGGAAATCAGAATGAAAAATATTGCAGTTATGCTTATTTAATTTTATCTACTTAAAATTTGTAAAATTTTTCAATGGGAATATTCAATGTGAATATCCAAAATCAGAAATGAAAGGAAGACTGGAACATCAGTAAGCGTGTGTGTTGATTCTCGACACTTACAACGAGTGCAAACTTGCATTAGTGTCTCCAGACACACAGTGAATTCCAGATCTGCTGGAGAATCTTTTCCACAGTTGTTTATTTTGGCCTTGAGAAAGGTTTGGCATGCCACATGTGGGTCGCTGTGGAGAGGGTGTCGGCAGCAATGGGCTACTGTGAATTCTCTCCCTGACTCAGTCCTCCTTACCCAGGGCTGGCCTGCAGTGGGGGCCCACTGTGCTCATCCACGTGGCAGGTCTTGCCCTCTGGGCTCTGATGGGCATTTCTGGCTGGACATTTCCATATTGCCCACTGTCCACCCACATGCCTCTACCCTGTTAATGCTACCTGATGGCACCTAACAAGCTTTCCATCCCAACCAGGGGCTGAGCCATGCTGATGAGGCCAAGGTGGCAACTTCATTGCTGCCTGATGCTTCCACAATGCCCCTGGCTGGCTGCCACAGAGTTTACCTTTGTCTCCATAGAAACCAAGCAACAGATGCCACTTGATCAATCTGAACTAATTCCTGGGTGATCTTTCCTAGAAAAAACCATTAAAGTCATGCTTTAGGGATTCAGCAAATATTAATTTGATTGCCTAATTCTGGCTTCTTATGAAGCTTACATGGGAGTCAGAAAATTAACAATAAATAATAAAAAAATAAATTGTAGAGAGTGCTGAGTGTTACAATGAATAACTGGCAAGAAGAGAGAATGTAACTGAGATAGAGTGGGATCTTTCGGAGAACACCAGGATGGTGGGCAGTTCCTTTAGGGTACATGAGGGGTCCCCACATTTAAATGCAACAGATATTCCTGTGGAAATCAACAACTGTAGCGATTCCTAGTGTCGGGCAATCCTACTGCATACACATCAACTGTTGGCTCACAGAAACAGTCAAACCAGAAGAAAAATGGCAAAAGGTAAAGTACAATGTGTCTTAAATCAGGATGAGCCATAGGAAGGAATACACGAAATTCTAAGAGGAAAAATAGAAATGAAAACCACAACTTCAGGTTAGGCACTCACTTTATCTTCTCGGTGAGGTGAGTGCGTGCCCCACCACCAAGGCCTGATTCTTCCAGCTATCCTCGCATAGAAGCTACTCTGTGTGGCATCTGCCTTGTCCTGCTCCCAGCCCCTAAGCTACTGTCCAGCAGGGGCGTGCATGCTCCGTTTACACTCAGGACAGGAGCCACCAATCCAGAGGCTGACCCATGACCTAGGAATTGGGCCGTGGCAGAAAGCGCTGACCCCGTACGGATGAGGATACTAAGACAGTCAGGTTTTCTCTGATGTTCTCTATTTCTGGAGTTAGAGGTAGGAAATATAGGGAAAGTGAGTTGGTAGCAGGGGTAAAAGCAACATTCAGAGACCAAAAAAAAAAGCTGAGTCACCTTAATGCCGCACACTGGAAGGAAGACCATCCTTGCTTGGCTGCTGGCAGGGGGAGTAGGTGCCGTCAGTATCCTCCCACTGCACACTTCTGTCTCCTCCTGCCTTTCACTGGCTCTAGCTGACTCCAGCTGCCAGTATCTGTGTCTCTGAGTCCAAGGCCTTATTTCTCGAACTTACAGCAGGAATCAACGCCTCTCAGGAACAGCACTCAATGGATGGTTCTCAGGAGGTTAGTCAATGGCTCATAGGAGTTGCCATATAAATGCTATTCCAGCTCCCTTGCCGCTTGGGTGGGATAATTCTGATGTTGTGTTTTGCACCATTTCCTAGAGAGTCCCTGTGAGATAGAGCTTCTATCACTCCTTTTCTTTGGGAGGTGTAGGTGTGGGGTAGACAAGGGGAATAGAAAATAAGACAGGCAATAAAGGCTGTGATTGAGCCACTGTCACAGTAGGAAATACACCTCCCAAAGAGAGGTCTTAGTTCAGACTTTCCTTCCCTCGGGAGGCTTGAAGATGACTTAGACCCTGAAGCAACTTGGGCCTTGAACACTGGTTGCCCACCCGCTCCTGAATAGCTGTGCTTGGCTTCTCTTTTACTAGGTAAATCTTCACTCAGCAGGCATTCACTACTAGTGACCAAAACAACCCCAGTCTTCAAGGTTTGAAACAGATGTTCAGGGAAGGAGGAAAACAGACCCACGTCCTTCTTTAGGAAGTACTTTGGGTAAACATCTGTTTCATGTTAGGATGGTCTGTTAAAGCAAAAGCCATTTCTAGTCAAAATATTTAACTTGGGTTTCCACACTTCCTGTCTTTGTGAGTGTCCTGTGATTGACTGCTGTCAGAGCCCTGCAGGTATTATAGGTGAGAGGCAACTATCCCAGTACAATCTGTTTTGAGAAGAATTGTGTTGCCAGGAGAAAAGCCTATGATATTGGGAGAAGAATCCTTTGGGTATAACACACAGTTGGTTGTGTAATACTTATGCCTAGTAGATGCCACAAGGAAAGGGCCAGAGGTACAGGGGTTTCTATTATATTCATTCTGAAGAGTAAATATTTCTCCACAACTTGAATCACAAACTGCGGGTGGATACGTGTGCAGGGATGGAGAGTGTCTACATCATGACACATCTGTGTAATAAAATGCTGTGTTTGCAATGTCAAGAAAAATTGTAAAAGACTTTAAAATGGGTAAAACTGACTACTGGTATTTTGTGTAGCACAATTTTCCTGGTTATCTCGACTCTCTGTCATCTTTGAGTTACTTTGCACTCTCAGTTATAGAGAAGTGATAATAATGCAAAGGATTGTTGTCCATATAAATGCAAATGAACTGTGTCCAGTGGAACGCAATTGCTTACTACCCTGTGCATCTCGCCCACTTCTATTTGTTTTGCCTTTTTGTGTAATTCATCTCAGCATTTCTGATTGCCTACATATGCCTGGCACTTTGAGTTCTCCTTCAAGCTAGTTGTAATATTTTCCTATGTAACGAATTAAGTAAACTCTTTTACTGGTGATCATTTTATAATAACACAAGACTCATGCTTTTTCCCTTTAAAAATTGTCCTTTGAGGCCAGGTGTGGTGGCTCACACCCGTAATCCTAGCACTCTGGGAGGCCAAGGCAGGTGGATTGCCCTGAGCTCAGAGGTTCGAGACCAGCCTGAGCCAGAGTGAGAACCTATCTCTACAGAAAAAAAAAAAAAAGCCAGGCATTGAGGTGGTCGCCTGTAGTCCCAGCTACTTTGGAGGCTGAGGCAAGAAAATAGCTTAAGCCCAAGAGTTGGAGATTGCTGTGAGCTATGATGCCACTGCACTCTACTGAGGGCCACAAAATGAGACTCTTGTCTCAATAAAAATAAATAAATAAAAATTGTCCTTTGACAATGGCAGATAAGAGGGGAAAGCAGGCTGTACATTAGCAGGAATTATATAATCCAGCTTTATGAGAGAAGGGATCCTGTCTGGAAAGTGCTAGGAAGTAAGTTCAGAGCCAGAGGAGCATCTTTCAGGTAAAGACTGTCAGACCACTCAGGGGGAGGCAGACCCATGTGGGGTTAGGCACACAGGTCTTGGAACCAAGCAGAGAGAGGTCCAAATTCAGATTCCACAGTGTACTAGCTTTGTGGCTTTGGCCAAAACTCTTAACCCTTCTAAGCTCAGCCTTCAGTTTTGTAAAACAGAAATACCTTGGGTTCTTGAAGGGTTAAATGAATTAGCACATATTATCCCCTTCGTAGTGACTGACTATATGCCTATGTGGTGAGTAGCTATAGCTAAATCTATCACCATGTGAATTTTCAGAAATTTGAGAGAATCAAAACTGCTGAGAACAAGGCGTGGGCGCTTCCTGAGCTAGGGGGGCAGGGCAGGGGGCTGTGGAGGGAGCTGCCCTCCAATGATGGTGGCCCGGTTGGGAAGATGGAAGTCACCAGTCACCGGGGAAGCCCTTTGAAAGTTTGGAGGAAAATGAAGTAGCCAGTGTCCCTCTTTACTATGGAGAATGCAGTGCTGGAGTTTCTAACACAGATTTCGAGGTCTAGAAGTGCCAGACTCAGAATTCGGGAAGAGGAGCCACCAGAGGAGGAAAGTGCAGGAGTGATACGTGTTTGGGCTTTTGCGCCAATCCAGAGTTCATGCAGTGGGGCGTGTGTGGCTGCGGGTGTGGGGTGAGTGCCGGACCGTGAGCCCAAAGGTCCATCAGCTCAGAGAGGAATAAAAGAGGCACGTGTGCGCGCCACACACACACACACACACACACACACACACACACACACACACACACACACACACACACACACACACACACGGCTTCTGAGCAGCTCGGCAAGGGGCAGCCAAGAGGCAAATTCTATCTGACAGGCGCAGCGGCAGCAGCTGGAGCAGCAGCTGACGTCCGAAGCCCAGAATCAGGCGGTGTGTTGCTGGGTTTCCTGTCTTCCTAGGGTTCTGAGCCAGCACAGATCTCTCACAAAAGAGGAAGGTCTGAAAATACAGACAGGAGTCAGATTACTGGGCAAAATGGCACATAAGAGTTCCCAGGACACCATCACTGTGACCCTGCCGGAGCTTTTATCTTGAAATATATATTGACCTGACCCTTTCTCTTTTCTCCATTTACTTCTAATAGAGTTGAAAGATTTAATAATTGAAAAAAAAGAGAGAAAGAAAGATTAGCAGATGGCAGTTCATAAACTACTCTCAAAATGAAGTCCTCTGTTTAGCTGAGCAAAGCTTCCTTGGAGTTCTCACCTTCTGGATAAGGTAAGGTAGGAACCCCACATATACATCCCACTTGGCTTTGATTTAACCAATTGTTTTACAGTAACTATTGCATCTTTCAGATTTCTTCCCCATCTCCGGATAGTAACTATGGGTATGGATATGACTTTGTTGACAGGAAAGAGGACCTCCAACCCACTAACAGAGCTCTCGTGGTCTTCTGACCCCCCACGATATTCCACTTGTTCTCTCTGTCACTGGGGGTCTCTGCTGGTACCTACGGCTGAAGCCTGAGGCTAGGGGCCTGGGCCGTTCTGTTGGCCAGGCCTTGGTCTTAAAGACAGGGCCTCACCTCTGCTCCCACTGGTTCTGTGGACCTGCTCTAGGTCCTAGCCAAGTGCTACATTTGGCCTAGGGCTTCAATTGCCCAACCCCCAGCCTCTGCACAGAGTCCCCTCACTGCTTCCTCCAGGATCATCATGGCAGTTACCTTTCAGCTGCTTCCTGCACACCTAGGAGACCTGAAAGTCTGTCTGATTCCTTCGACACCACAGAGGAGCACAGGGGCCTCTGGAGCCCGGGTCAGACCTTCTTTCAGGGCAGGTGCCTGCTTGGGGCCACCCATATGTCTCTGTCCAGAGTTCTAACCAGTGAGGGCAACACAAGGTCCCTCTGGGGGGTCCTTCGGCTTCTCTGCACCTAGAAGCTCCCACTTTTTTGGGAATTCTCACGAGAAGTCAGAACAGACTTGCCTAATTGCTTCCTCAACTTGCATCTTTTTCCCCCTTCTCTCTGCTTCGGCCTGGAGCGGGTGGGCCTTCTACTTCCTCTCAGTGTCTGGCTGAACCTCTCTTCTGTCAGGTTCTCCTTCCCTAGAATAGCAAGTCATGCCCCCTGGTTCTCTCTAACACTCTGGAAGGAACTCCATCCTCTCAGCCGGCCATGCTGAACTGTTAAATTGGGAGCCACAGGACAAGCAAGAGCCAGGGAGTTTTAGAACTAAAGTACATGAATTAGCCTCTCAGAAAACTGACCCTGTATTCATTCATTTAGCCATCAGGATACACTGTGCACCTCTACATGGCAGGCATTGGGCTGACATCCAAGATACAAACAGAGAAAGAGTCAGCCCCCGCTCTGGGGAGCTCCATGGCCCAGTTGAGAAGGCGGATATGACAATGGATTCTTGTCCTCCAGTGCTGGTAGGTCTGGAGAGCAACTGGAGCACATGGGAAGGAGGGAGCAGCTCTGCGTGAGTGCAGCAGGCTGGGAAGGCTGCTCAGAGGAGGTGACAGGTGAGAGGGCTCTCCCTATTCTCTATAGGCGTGGTGAGCCAAGGCTAGAAAGGGAGTGATGTCCATGGACAGCAAAGAGTGGCTGTGTCACAAAGGGCACATAGTGGGGGAATGGTGGGAGGCGGTGGCATGGTAAAGGGGATTTTGCCCCATGTATGATTTTGAGGCTGAAGAATTTGGAATTAATCACGTGGGAAGGGGCATCTATTGGAGTGAATGTGCATATGTGACGTGCCATCCAGGTCTTAGTGTCCTGAGAAAGAATAGCTGGGAAGATACAGCCTCCTGCGCCTGTCCCACACTGCAGTCGCTTCTCTTGCTGCTTTCCACCCTCCTGGGGCTGCCTCTGGCTTTGCTGCTGGTCACTGACCAGAACTCCTGGACCGCTGAGCTACATGATACAGTGAGGCTCCTTCTGCATCTCTCTGTCATCGGTCAAAGAGTGAATGTGGGGGCCACACTCTTTGTATTTCCCTCAATACAGCCACACAAAATATGCAACTCTGGATGGTTGGGAGCGATGGATCAGGCCTACATTTCAGCAGGAAATCCACCTGAAACTGGACACAGATCCAGATCCCAGGGCTGCAGTCCTAGTGCCCCAAGTCTCTGCAACTGGTTAGAAATGTTTGTAACTACCCATAAAGTCTCTGCTCTGTGACATCATTATTTGGTTATGCTTTCTGGAAGTTTCTGGCTACAGGACTGAGTATGTCTTAAGGGAATGTCAAAGTTAACATCAGAGTGCTCTCTTGAGCCAGGAGTGCACATGATTGGAATAAAGACAGCCAGACTTGGCTATAGGACCACAGATGAAGTCAGCAACTAAACAGTTTTCTGGAAACAACGGCCCCTGACAGTGTGTTGCCAAGAGAAGTAAAAGGACAAGCACCCTTTCCTAGGTGCCTGGGAAATCAGCGCCTTTTTGCTGCAGAATTTTATCTTCAAGGAAAACTCTTTTCCCACCAAAAGGTTTCTGCTGACAGAACTGAAGGCCTTCATTTTAACCAGCTATCTTTTATAATCATAGATGAATCTTTCTCAGCAACAAAAGTTTACCCTGGGGACTAGTCAAAGATAAAGTTAGAAAATTAGCTTTAGGGCATAAAGGTGTAGGCCTTGAATGATTGCCTTTGGAATACAAATTTTGCTCTGTAATAATCGGGGTTTTTAAAGGCCTTTAAACAAAGCATGCAAATACTGTTGATTCTTGTTACTATATGTTCTATAAAGTCTCCTTGAACACTGAATGAACAAATACCGAATCCTTTCTCCTAGGGGAAATACAAGGTTAATTTCTGTGAGCCTCTGATCACGCGTTCAACGGTTGATCAAAACACACTCTTATGTTATGCATGTTTCTATTTAAAGTCACCTTATTTAATATACATTGTGGATTCATGAACATTGTACCTATGACCAGCAGTGGCAGGGTGGAAATTAGTACAAACCATAACTTACGCTTGGAAGCAGATTATCTTACACATATATTCTCTGCAAGGTCTATCATAGCTTTCTTGCACTTAGAAATACCAGACAGCACTTTGGCACTATCTTTGGGGACCATTTCAAACAGTGAAATCACCAATAAAAAGCAAAAAGCATGATGTTAAATAGACCACTAAAAAGATACCTGTTTGCCGTTGGAGAAATACAAGAAAGCAGAGCATCCCATTTCATCTCGGCTGGGAAGCTGCCTGTCACATGGCTCAACATTTTTATCACTCTACACATGTCCCTAAAAGCTATGAAAGTGGTGTGAGTATTCAGCTTGGAGTTACAAATAAATTTTGAGCAGGAAAATTTGCAAACACAGAGTCCACCAATAATAAGAATTGATTGCATGAATTTTGGTTTTAAAAGTGACATTCTACAGGTGAAACCTACTAAATGCAGAACATAAATGCTTTCACACAATCAATGAGAAAATCCCATGAAGGTTATGTCCAACAGTTGGATGAAAATATTTCAGATTGTATATGAAGCCCGAACACTGTACCCCGTGATTGCACTAATGCATACGGCTATGATTTAATAAAAAATAAAAAAAAAAGTGACATTCTGATGGTAGTGTCAGGAAAACTTTAATGAGAGTGTTATATGTGATTTAAGTATGGTATGTTGGTTGGTGATAGGATAAGGTGAAAGGAGAAAGGAAACCATTTAGGTGGCTCCTCTCGCCCCACCCCGGTCCCACAAATAATCTCAGAAGCAACATCTAATAAGGAAAATGATGATGCAAAATGTACCAATTACAATAAGATTTATTCAACATAACCCTGTAACTCTAATTCTTGGAACCCACCCAAACACAATAATCTAAAATATGGAAAACGTATACTGAAGATATTTGTCATGGCAACATTTATAATGGAAAAAAATCCTGAAAACAACTTAAATATTTAACAAAAAGGCTATCATTAAATAATTTTATACACACACACCTATGTGAGGGCTGTCTGGAAAGTATTTAGACATTGTTAATACTATTTTTCTTATTACATGGATGGATACTTTCCAATAGCTCTCGTACACTACACAGCACATTATGCAGTCATTTGAAATAATTGTTAGGAATACTGTACAGAGACTGGGCGTGATGGCTCATGCCTGTAGTCCCAGCACTTTTGGAGGCTGTGCCAGGAGGATTATTTGAGCCCAGGAGTGGCACTCTAGCCTGGACAACAAAGCAAGACTCTGTCTAATAAAAAAAAGTGAATTGGATAAGAAAGATATGATTCAGTTAAAAAAGAAAAATATGGGCTGGTGGCCGGAAAGCCCTATGCGCTTAGCTAAGTCTGAGTCTTTGAAGCGGGTCAGGATTATGTAAGCTGCTAACCCACCCAAGCCTGGCATTGCTGGACAAGGGCAGCTGAGCCAAGGATGACCAGGGCTCTGAACTCAGTTGTCCAGGCTTTGAGGGAAACAAAGATGTTCTCAGTTGTGGAAGAGAATTTGGACAGCAGAACAAAAAAGGAAGACAG
>CAUYRH010154334.1:0-30248 GCA_963574655.1 Perodicticus potto
GGGAAGACTTGAAAAGGGGAAATAACTATGAGAATTTAATCACGCCCATGAATGTGAGATTGAGGATTCAATTTTATGTATTCCTCAAGATGGTACAAATGTACCTCCTGGAACTGTTAAAAAATTTTAAGTATGTTTAACATCTGCCCTTTCACAGAAAGATGTCAAAATAGACCACTAGTTGGGTCAATGATAGTATGGTGGTATTTGGCAAATTTTTTCTCTTTTGAAAGTAATTTTCAGCTCAGTGCCTGTGGCTCAACGGGCTGAGGCGCCAGCCACGTACACCTGAGCTGGCGGGTTCGAATCCAGCCCAGGCCCGCCAAACAACAATGACGGCTGCAACGAAAAAAAAATGGCCGGGCGTTGTGGCGGGCACCTGTAGTCCCAGCTACTTGGGAGGCGGAGGCAGGAGACTCGCTTGAGCCCAGGAATTGGAGGTTGCTATGAGCTGTGATGCCACGGCACTCTATCCAGGGTGACAGCTTGAGGCTCTGTCTCAAAAAAAAAGTAATTTTCCAGAAGTCACTTTTTTCATGGTCAAGATTAGGTATCTATTACCTGGGGAGGGAGACAGTGTTGTTTACATTCAAACAAGTCCCCCTATGCAAAAATGTATCTACTGCTCTCTTTGTTAGATTTTGCCTTTCTCTCCCCCTGAAATAAAAAATTTCGGATGCTTAAATACAACCACAGATTCATTGAAGACATGTCTGGAATGACCTGTAGGTTGTGATATTCTGGCTTTGACTGTATACAAATTTATTTGTCTCTTCCTTGTAATGCTTTGAAATGTGTCACATATTCCTTTGCTACTTTGAATTACCTTCTGTTCTGGAAAGGGGGAGGAAGGTAAATGCATTTCCTTAAATTGTGGTAGTTTACAGCTGGCCAGATGCTGTGGTAATATCCCACCTTCTCCAGGGACTGAAGTGTGTCTGTCTTGCGAGGAGGCTGATCTTTTTTTCTTTTTATCATAGGTGGCTTATAGAAGTCAACCCCAGTACGTATGATTGCTTTGTTCTCTGACAGCTTTAGAAAGTATTGGGAGGAACCTGTCAGTAGGTTGTCTCAGGCAATCCCTGTCTATCGTAAGAAATTTCTTTTGAAGAAATTTAACCCAATGCAACTTTAACCATCTAAAATCTTTCCCGATAAATGAATGTAAGTATCTGAAAAGACACAATGAAATTAGCAACTACCAATTGATTTAATTAAACAGCTGGGATTAATGAGAGAGGATGTTTTCTGCCTGCAGTTCTGAAGCCTCCTTTATTACCCAGTGTTCAGTTAAGGAAAGGAAATAATACAGATTTGGAATTTTTTCTTCTCTCCAACACTGAAGATTTTATAAGCTGCTAGTTTTACTACTGGATATTAAATTCTTATGAGAGAAAAAGCCTTTCTTTATGTCAACAGGGAATGGACTTTTGTGTTTCTAGCATAATGAATAGGCTACCACCAGGTGGTATATTTGTTTATTGTCCATACTTGGATTTCAGAAATGTAAATGTAATATATGTATCCCATCATAAAGAGGTCAATTTCCTGCCAAAACTGTAAAGTCTGAATTCTCTTCTGTTCATGGGTTTCTGATTTCCCTGCTGGACTCTATGAATGATTTACGGTGTCTTGTGGGAGGCTGAGTGGTAACTGGGGGTTCAGGTGGTGAACCATCAGTGGGTTTATCCGCGGACTATAATTCTTGTCTCTCCTTTGGAGACTCCAGTAGTGCTATACCTAAAAGGACTTCTCTAGGCCTTTTCCTGGATCCTAACAATTTCTGTGTCTGTGTTTACAGCTTGTAGAACTTTATCTTCATTCATCCCTTCTGGTGGGCACTTACTGCCTCTGAGAACTGGGTTTCTGTTCCCCTTTACTGCGGGGTTCACTAACAGCCTCAGAGAGCCTTTCATCATGGAAGTTCCCTCCGCGCCTTCCTTCATCATCACCCCCACCCTCCCTCCCTCTCATTTCCCCCTCTGGTCTTACCCTCTCTCTTCCATTCTCCCTCATTCTCCCTCAGTCTCATCATTTTTGGGTATTTTTCTTTTTATTTTGATTTTATTCAAATAATATAGCCAACCTATGCAAACTTTATAATTAACATTTTTAAACCCTACTTTGATTTTTAATTTTTTTGTTTTTATTTTTGGGGGTTTTTTGTTGTTGTTGTTGTTTGGTTTTGCTTTTTTTTTTGAGACAGAATTTCACTCTGTTGCCCCACACTAGAGTGCCCTTGTCAGCCGTAGCTCACAGCAACCTCACACTCCTGGGCTCAAGTGATTCTCCTGCCTCAGCCTCCAGAGTAGCTGAGACTACAAGCTCCTGATACAATGCCAGGCTAGTTTTTCTATTTTTAGTAGAGAAGGGGGTCCCACACTTGCTCAGGCTGGTCTTGAACTTTTGAGCTCAAGCAATCCACCTGCCTCTGCATGGCCGTCTACTTTAATTTTTTAAATAAAATATTATAGATACGATTAAAGTCCTTTTTGATGCTCAAGCCTCATTCTCTTCCTCTTGGCCTTCCTAGAGGGAACCCCTGTGAGGTGGCTAATGAGGCTGAAAGATTCATCTGGTGGCTTGTCTTCGTCTGCCCAGCCGGGGCCCCAGGTGCCCCACAGAAGGCTGTCCTCTGGCTTCCTTGGTCCATTAGTTCATTGTGTCCTAAGTGGGGGCTGTGGATAGTCCAGAAGCAAATTTAATAAGATCTCTCACCAAAATTATATGGAAAAATAAGCAGTTCAGTGTGCTAAGGGGTAAACTTGTGAGGAAAAATCAAATATTGGAGACATTAGCAGAATTAGCAACCACTCTTAACAATCCTTTCCCTTCCAGGAAATCTGACTGGAGTCTTCAGCATTTCTGTTATTATTATTTATAGTTCTCTCTCTCTTTTTTTCTTATGGATTTTAATGTCTACATTTCAAGCCCTGCCCTCATGGCTGTTTGTTGATTCTCTGGCTGTGTAATGGTATGACTTTGGTGTTCTTAAATCCGCACCATCTCTGGGCTCTGCTTAATTTAATTAAACTAATTTATGGTCTCTATACAGTCTCCTCTTCTAACCTCTCAAGGCTGGTTATCCACTTCCCTAAAATTTGACTTCGTCTCTAGATCTTCACAGCTTTATTCCATTATTGACAATTCTGAGGTCCGTGAGGATAAGTGGGCACCCAGGAAACAAGACACCAAAACTCAGCACTGCCAGGGAGTCTGAAACCTGAGATGTCGACATCAACTCCAGTGGGTGACCTTATTGCCTCCCAACACGGATCTTAGCAGGAGTGATGTTGAACTTGGCCAAAGTTCCAAGATTCTCTTCTAGGTCTTTTCTTTTTGTTGAGTCGGGAACTGAAGCCCCCGCTTTCCAGGGCTCCAGGAGTCATTGACATAGAGAAGGAGACTGATGATGCTGGGCTAGTGCCGGGTGCATGTGGGGTACCCCCTGCTGTCCTGGCTAGACTGGCTCCACCACCTTTTAAAGATGTGCAGTGGTGAATTTGCAAGCCTCTTCATAAAGAGCAAAACTTCTTGTTATGCTTCTTGAAATCTAGCCTTTCTTCCTTCAGCTTCTTTCCTTTAATATTTTTCCTTCTCTGTCTTGACTTACAGATCGGTTTGACTTTCTTTCCTATGCTGAATCCAGTTAACTTGTTGTCTTAGCCAGTGAATTGTAGTGACACATAAATGGGGAAATGGAAAATATTGATTTACCTTGTTTAAAGCCTGCCAAAATTTTCATTATGCCTCTCACTTTCATCAAATATCAGGGAAATAATATGATGGGTAATAGACTTTAACAGGCATCTAAAATTCAGGATTCATGTTACAGAAGATGATATTTGCTCTAGGAGAAAAAACTTGATTTGGTCTACAAAAAGATAATATGGCTAAAAAACAATGCTCTCTTTATAATTTTTACATATCCCATTTTTAGCCCTCCTTGTTCTTCTAACCCCTGTAGTGATTAAACGTGTGGTCTGTTTCCTCTACGCTGTTAAGCTATTTTAGTTCAAGGTTAAGATAGTGTTGGAGGACCCTCTTATCCATCCCTTTTTCAAGATTTTTAAGGAAAACAAACTTAAAATATTGAACAAAGCAAGAACAAAATGAAAATGTTCCTCATCCTTCTAGAAATGAGAAGATGCTCAAAGTTTAGTTTGCTACCCAGACGGCTCAGTAAGCACTTCTTCTTAGCAGCAGCAAGAATATTGGGATGGATGTCATTGGAATATCTGTCTGGACGCTAATGTTGGCTCTAAGCAAGTCATTTAATTCCTTTGGGCCTAAGGTTTTTTGGTGTGTAAAATGGGGATTGATGAAACAAAGCCATCTTAGGTTGTTATGACAAATAGAGGTTATGTGTGAAAGTGCTTAGCAAAGAGGTGGGCAGAGATCCCGTCCCTCGGGTGTGGCTGATTCAATTACTGTTGTGCTGTTGCCTCCTTTCCTCCTGCTTCTCTTCCTCCCCTTCCTACAGTGGTTCCCAGCACTGCCTTGTCATGGGGCTTCCTGGGTTTGATTTTGGCTCCACCCATTCTCTATGTGTTACCTAGGACAAAACCTTTCACCTTTCTAAGGTTGTTTCTGCGTCTGGTTGCTAATGATGCTAATAATGTACCCAAGTTCATTTACAGTTGTAGCACGGTGCCTGAAGCATAGTCAATGTTCAGTAAATGTTTATTGCATGTACAACATGAGCATAACTAATTTTGCAAGAGTGAAAGTCTTAGATCCCTGCTAAATTTCTGGGGTGCTGGCAGAGTTGACATGGAGGCAGGGTATGCTACCTATAGTTTAAATGAGTAATTAGTGGCTTTTCCAGGAAGATGGTGCTGTCTTAATTTGTGCATTTGAATTGAAGTGAAATCGCAGCTCTGCTCTAGGTCCCTTTTATTCTAGCATAGTCCCCATTTCCCCCCTACTGGATGATGACAGTGTGATGGAGACCCCTTCACAGAGGCTGCTCTTGAGCAGGCTGGGAGGAGGGCAGCTGCTGGCCACTTCCCCCTCTCCTCTCCCTCCCTCACATCAATAGACCAGAGGGGAAAATGGCCACTTGGGATGTTGCCAACCAACCCCTCTGCTAATTTAGTGAGAATTAGCTGACAATTGTTTGAAAGCAAAAACAGCCTCTGGGGTTCATGCTGGAGAAATGGTACAGCAGGTGAGAAGTGCCCAGAGACCAACTGCCCATTTTAAGGGTTTTACAGAGCTCATTTACATTTAGCTCCTTTGCTAGGCCTCCTTAGGATATAATCTAAGCCTACAGACTCTCTCATCACACTGGCTCTTAGTTTGGCTTCTTCCATGCACTAATTAGGCTGAGCCTAATCCTTATAAGGTGTAATATTCCTCTATGTTGTCCCTCGGTAACTACCCACCCCTTCTGTCTATCTCATTCAAGCTTCATTACTTGAAGGGTCCCTATGCAAGGCTGAAAAGCAAATAGCAAGAGGCTTTCACCCTACAGAGAAAGCATAGTCAGTTCCTTTTCTAAACTTCTCAGCCAATGTGTCCTGGACATGGAGGCTTTCCTCTTCCATCTTTTTCTATAGCATGATGACTCAGACTAGACTCTTGTCCATACCCAACAGAACCTATGAACATTTTTCTGAAATGCTTTAAATTAGAGGGTTATATAAGTCATTACCTCAAGTCATCAAAACAGCAATTAACTCAATAATTATAACATTAAGCCAGCTGTTTCCCCAGGGAATGTAAAACTGAAAACCAGTGCTGCAGTGGGCTTGGCTCAGCCATCATGTTGCATGAAATAAAACTCAATATCACAAGTGTAAATACTATAAATGTTATCATTCACAGGAGAAATAAACTAGCTCTCTTTTGGGGAGGAAGATTAATGGGACAAAGAAAAATATATCCAGGTCTGGGGGAATATCTTTACAAAAGAATATAACTTTCTAATATTGTTCATTATATCATGGATTATTTAGTATATTTACTATATTAAGAAACATTTCTGGTTAAATTTCTCCCAGAAGGTTAACATCTTTGGGATAGAAAATTGGACTGATCTTGTGATAGATACTCACTGTATACAGTTATATTCCTTTAAAAGTTATATTTTTGGAGACTAAATTATATTTTACAAAAAATAAAAGAGCTAATTTCATACAGGAGCTATAGAAACTAAAAAAAATATTTTGAATACTTCTTCCTCAACTTACTGGCCTGATCATTTAATGGTGAAAACCTACATTTTCCTTCACACTGCAAGTCCCTACTTCTCAGTTAATATGGCATCAATCAGACTAAGGTTTTCTAAATAAATGAGACCCACAAATGTTACAACCAAAGGTTTTGAAAATAAACGTTCTTTTTTTCTGATTGTAAAGTTAACACATCTACATAGATTTTTGGAAAATCATATCAAAGTATAAAAATAGACATTACCAATATGTAATCGTACTGTGATACTGCCGTTAATACTTCGCTGTTAATACTTTAATGTATTTGCTTTCTTTATTGTGTACATTATTGTAATTTGAACCATACCATAATATGTGCATGTGTATCCTACTTTTGCATAAACTTCATTAGTGGTTTCTCACTTTCGAAAACTTTTTTTGTTTATTGTTGGGGATGCATTGAGGGCATAAGAAACCATGTTACACTGATTGCATTTGTTGGGTAAAGTCCCTCTTACAATCGTGTTTTGCCCCCGAAAGTTGTGGCACACACCAAAACCCCACCGCCCTTGCTCCTGCCCTCTCTCTGCTCTTCCTTTCCCCACCCCTCCCTCATTCTTTCTCTCTCTGCTTTCCCTTTCCCTCACCCCCCACCCCGAGTCATTAATTGTCATTAATTGTCCTCATATCAAAATAGAGTACATGGGATTCATGCTTCTCCATTACTTTCAAAAACTTTTGAAACTATTTAATACAAATATGTCAGGCCATTTAATTGTACTCTTATTGGCTATTTTTACTTATATGTGATGTTTCAGTGAACATTTCAGAATCTTCACCTTTGATTCTCTGCCTATTTCTTTAGAATGTGTTCTTAGAAAAGCAATCAATTTGTTTAGGCATATGAGATAGTGCTAAATTGCATTTTGGACAGGTGATACTCATTTCGCTCATTAGTGTTTATGTGTACCCCAACACCACTGCATCTTCAATGCCATTGGCTATTATTTTCTTTCACCCAGTGATTCTCAACTCTGGCTTCACTTTAGAATCAACACAAGAGTAAAAAACAAGCAGCCCTATGTCTGGGCTCTGCCCCATATCAATTAAATCAGAATTTATAAGGAGTGGGGGTGCCAAGGCATTTGTAACCTTAAAAGCTCTCAAGTAAGTCCAGTTGATAAAAACATGTCAGAGCCACTTTTCTAATTGGGTCAATGAAAAATATTCTATTTCAATGCCCATTTGGTATCGAGACAACTGGATTTTCATATATTTAGGAACAATAAGACCATTCCTGACACAAAATAGGATTCCCCCACCACCAACAAACTCTACCATCTTACCAATTACTTTTTAGAAGAGCTGTGCAGAGTCTTTTCTACTATTTTTATATTTTATCTAAGTTTTGGAGTATTGAATTTCATTTGTCTTACCTTTCTCATCATAACTCAATTGGTCATCAAGTATTTCATTTATTTAACCATTTTCAACCCCATAGCATGCATGGTCAAATGCAAGGGTTTTTTTGTGTGTCTTAGTGTGGCATTATTTCCCCTTATCTATTTGTTGTAGATTAAAATACCAAAGGAGGCTATAACAGCCTACAACTTTAGCCTGCTAGTTTTGATGAAAGTTCATTAAAGCTCCAGATTTGTTCTTGGTCCTGCTTTGTTGATCCATTTAGTGTAGGGAGGTGCTTTTGCTTACCCTTTAGTGTACGATGAGGAGTATTGTTCTGCTTTTTCTGGAATTATTTTCCTGTGTGTATGAAATAAAGAAAGGCAATGTTTCCTTCTCTTTTCTGGTGATCTGACCTCAAAATCTGATGGCAGATAATCACTATGAGATTGTCTTTTTTTTTTTTTAATTTCAAATTAACATGCGGGTACAAATTTTTAGGTTACATGATTCTCACTTCCAAGGTAAACTTCAAGTTGTAGAAGAGCTCTTCACCCAGAGGGCATGCTGAATGTTCTTGCATTGGGCACACTAGGTGAGATCTCGTCAACTGCTCTCCTCATTTCCGCTTTCCTCTGCCTCCTCACCCCTCCCCCTTGCTAGACTATATTTGTGTTTTATCATTTGTGTGAGTGTATAATTGTTCATATATTGGTTTCCTATTAGTATTGAATATAGTGGATTATTTTCCCCCATTCTTGAGATACTTAACTAAGAAGAACGTATTTCAACTTTATCCAAATAAACATGAAAGATGTAAAGTCTCCATCTGGTTTTATGGCTGATAAGTATTACATGGTATACATATGCCACAGTTTGTTAATCCATTCGTAGGTCAATGGGCATTGGGGTTACTTCCACGACTTGGCAATTATGAATTAAATTGTAGTAAACATTCTGGTGCAAATGTCTTTGTGGTAAAATGATTTGGTATTTGGGTAGATACCTAGTAATGAGATTGCTGGATCACATGGAAGGTCAACATTTAGTTATTTGAGAATTCTCCATACTTCTTTTCATAAAGATTGTATTCATTTGCAATCCCACCAGCAGTATAGAAATGTTCCCTTCTCTCCACATCCATGCCAGCATCTAGATTTGGGACTTTATGATGTGGGCTAATCTCACTGGAGTTAAGTGATATCTCAGACTGGTTTTGATTTGCATTTCTCTGATGATTAAAGATGATGAGCACTTTTTCATGTGTTTGTTGCCCATAGACTGCCTCTTCAGAGAAGTTTCTAATCAAGTCTCTTGCCCACTTGACTTAAAGGGGGTTGTTTGCTTTTTTCTTGTTGATTAGTTTGAGTTCTCTGTAGATTCTAGTTATCAGGTCTTTGTCAGATTCATAACATGCAAAAACTTTTTTCCCATTCTGAAGGCTGTCTGTTTGCTTTAGTTGTTGCACCTTTAGCTGTACAGAAGGAAGAGTTTTAACTTGATCAAGTCCCACTTATTTATTTTTGGTGTTGCTGCAATTGCCAGGGGGAATTCCTCATAAAATCTTTTCCCAGGCCAATGTTTTCAGGAATTTTCGTAGAATATTTATTGTTTCACATCTTAAATTTAAATCTTTTATCCAATGAGAATCAACTTTTGTCAGTGGTGAGAGATGTGAGTCCAGTTCCAGTCTTCCACATGTAACTAACCAGTTCTCCTAGTACCATTTATTAAATAGGGATTCTTTTCCCCGGTGCATTTTTTTGTTGGGTTTATCAAAGAACAAATGATAATATGTATCTGGGTTCCTCTCTAGTTTCTCTATTCTATTCTATAAATCTATGTTGTTTTTTTTTTTTGTGCCAGTGCCATGCTGTTTTGATCAGTATCATTTGTTCTTTGATGTCTGGGTTCATCTCTAGTTCCTCTATTCTATTCTATAAATCTATGTCTCTACTTTTGTGCCAGTGCCATGCTGCTTTGATCAGTATGGACTTGTAGTATAATCTGACATCTGGTAACATGATACCTCCATACTTGTTTTTATTTCTAGGAATTTCATTGACTATTTGGGATTTTTTTCTGGTTCCATATGCAACCAAGTATTAGTTTTTCAAGTTCTTCAAAGTATGACATTGTTGCTTTGATGGGGATTACATTAAATCTGGAGATTGCTGTGGGTGCGATAGACATTTTAACAATGTTGATTCCCACCTATGAGCGTGGTTCTTCCATTTGTTAACACTTTCTGCTACTTTTATCAGGGTTTCATAGTTCTTTTTATAGGGACATTTCATATCCTTTTTTAGATCAATTCCCAGGTATTTAATCTTCTTTGGCACTACCATAAAAGGAATAGAGTCTTTGATTTTAATCTTGGCTTAACAATTATTGGCATATATGAAGGCTACTGGTTTGTGGGTATTGATTTTGTATATCAAGATGCTGCTATATTTCATGATCACTTCTAAGAGCTTTGTAGTTGAGTCCCTGGGGCCTTCCAGGTATAACATCTTATCATCCACAAAGAGCAAGAGTTTGACATCCTCTGTCCCCATTTGATTACCCTTGATGTCCTTCTCTTACCTATTGCAATGGGTAGGACTTCCACTATGTTGGATAGTAGTGGTACAGTGGGCATCCTTGTCTAGTTCCAGATCTTAGGTGAAATGCTTTCAATTTTACTCCATTCAATATGATATTGCCTGTGGGTTTGTTGTAGGTGGCCTCTATTAGTTTAAGAAATGTTCCACGTATTTTCTTGTTATCAAAAAAGCATGCTGGATATTATCAAAAGCCTTTTCTGAATCAATGGAGAGAATCGTTTGGTCTTTGCTTTTGATTTTATTTATGTGGTGAATAACATTTATGGATTTACGTATGTTGAAGCAACCTTGCATCCCTGGGATAAAACCCACTTGATCATGGTGTGTGAATCTTTTAATGAATCACTGTATTCTGCTTGGTAAGATCTTTTTGAATATTTTTGCATCGATATTCATTAATGATGTTAGTCTATAGTTTTCTTTATTTGCCAAGTCTTTTCCTGGTTTGGGGATCAGGGTGATACTTGCTTCATAAAATGTGTTGGGGAGGATTACTTCCTTCTCTATATTTTGGAATACATTATGCAATATAGGAAATAATTCTTCTTTGAAAGTTTGGTAGAATTCTGGTGTGAAACCATCTGGTCCAGGGGTTTTCTTTTTTGGGTAGATTTTGTATAGTTCATGCTATTTCAGTGCTTGATACAGGTCTATTTAAAATTTCTAATTCTTTATGTTTGAGTTTAGGAAGGTGGTGTACTTCCAGACATTGGTCCATTTCCTCTACATTTTCATATTTCTGGGAATAGAGTTTTGGGTAGTAATTTTGAGGATCTTTTGTATTTCTATGGTATCTCTTGTATTTCCCCTTTATTGTTTCTGATTGAAGTTATTAGAGATCGTACTTTTCTGTTTCTGGTTAATCTGGCCAAGTATTTATCAATTTTATTAATCTTTTCAAAGAACCAACCTTTTGTTTTCTGATCTTCTCAATGATCCTTTTGTTTTTCATTTCATTTAGTTCTGCTCTAATTTTGCTGAGTTTGGGGTTGGATTGTTCTTCCTTTTCCAGTTTCTTGAGATATTCCATTAGTTGTTGACTTGTTCTCTTTCTATTTTCATGATGAAGGCATCTAATGCTATAAATTTCCCTCTTAAGACTGTCTTTGTACAATCCCACAGTTTTTGAAAGTTTGTGTCTTCATTATCATTTTTTCCAGAAATCTTATGATTTGCTTCTTAATCTTATTGTGACCCAGCTATCATTAAGCATAAGGTTGTTTAGTTTCCATGACTTTGAGTATGAGGATGTCTGTTGCTATTGAATTCAACCTTTATTCTGTGATAGTCTGAGAAGATACAAGGAATATTTCTTGTTCTTTTGTATTTGTTAAGTTTAGACTTGTGTCCTAAGGTATGATCTATTTTGGAGGATGATCCATGGACTGATGAGAAGAATGTATATATGTCTGTTGTCCATTTGTTCTAGGGTCATATTTAAATTCATTATTTCTCTGTTTATTTTCTGCTTGGATGATATGTCCAGTATTGCCAGAGGGGAGTTAAAATCTCCACCTATTATAGTGCAGGAAGAAATAATATTGTTCAGAACAGTTAGGGTTTGTTTTATTAATGAGTAATATTCAGGTATGGTATGTGAATGTTAGTTATTGAACTCTCTTTATATTTTGTGCTTCCCTTGACAAGTATGTAGTGTCCATCCTTGTCTTTCCTTATTTTTTTTTTTTGTTTAAATTCAATTGTATCTGCAAATAAGATTGCAACACCTGATTTTTTTCTGATTCCTATTTGCCTGAATTAGTGTTTTCCATCCCTTCACCTTGAGTCTTGTTTTATTATTTGAGGTTAGGTGTGTTTCTTGGAAACAACAGTTATCAGTCCTGAGCTTTTATACCTTGTAAGCCAGCCTGTGCCTCTTTAGAAGAGAATTCAAGCCATTCACATTAGTTGAGAGAATTGATAGGTATTGTGGAGTTTTGGCCATTTTGTTTTTCAGAGCTCCAGAGCTTATTTTTACCCCTTTCTCCATTGTAGAAGCTAGGCTTTGTTCTTTAATTTCTGGGTGAGTTTGCTTTTGTGGTGGACCATCATGCTGATCATTATAAAGAATGGGTGTGAGCTATGAGATCCTCTTAAAAGTCCTTATTTATTCATATCAATCTTACCTCCATGCCTGTACCTTACACTTTCACAAAAAAGAAAACTTCCTTATGCACCTCTCTAAGTACTCCCCATATTTTCTTGCAGCCAAGAGTCATGATAATGATGAAATTCTGTCCAATTAAATGTAAACTAAATTATGTTGGGGGACCTTGGGGAATAGGTTCATTTTCTGAATTAAGGCACAGTTATTCTGGAACTCCATTCTCTGAATTCTAGTCCTGAATTCATATGTGATGCCTGAACTTTCTGGTCATCTTATAATGTGAGGTAAGAGTCAAGAGAAATATCAAGAAAATGGTAGAGACACAGGCTCTCCCATCTTTAAGCTGCTGAACCAACACTAACCATTACTCATATGGAGATACATGAAGAGGCCACACCCTTACTTAAGTCCATGTTAGATGGATTTTCTGTTACTTCCACTGAAAGCATTTCCCATTTCACTCAAAAGCTAGTCAATATCACATTTAGCCATTGAGTATAGCTTGCTGTTTCTTATTTGTACCATACAAAGGCTGAAGTATTAAGGTCAAGACTGTTTCTAAATGGGACGCAGTCCATCCTCTTTATCTTCCTATTATGGTCTTTTCTCTGTAGCAATGGTCAGACTTGGACAGAATTGAGTTAAGAACTGGGGGGAGTTATTGCTTCTTGTCTGTCTCTGATTCTGTTTATGGCTTGTTTTGCTATTACATCAACTTGCTTCAGCCTAAAGATATTTAGGCTTGACTCAAATATATAGAAACAAATGAGGGTTGGGTGATTGTTCTATAACAACATCTCTAAGCTTTCAGTTTGCACTGGGATTCCCCAAACCCACATTAAGGACGGTTATTTTCTTCTGAACTGTCATTGTTTCTTAGCAATTTCTTTCCTTTGAATCTTTTTCTTTAATCTTAGATATTTATTTATTTATTTTTCTTTCACATTAATGTGAGGGCATATAAAATTAGGTTATAATGCTTGCATTTGTTAGATAGAGTCCCAATTATAGTTGTGTCTCTCATCTAAGAGGTATGCCATATACCCTTATGTTGCACCCATTAAGTATCTTTCCTTTAAATCTTGGTAAAGTAGGGAGGCTGGTATCTAAGGCAGGATATTGGTACCTCTTGCCTGATTTTGACACAATTTCTCTCACCCTTAATGATTAAAATAGTTTTGGTAATGAATATAATTTGGGGTTACATATATTTTATTTTGTGCTGCCAACTGTTATGCTAGTGCCTTAATTGGTTTTGTTAGAGTGAGCTTGAAGACTGAGGTATATAAAACAATTAAAATCTTTTGGCATTTTGCATCAATCACTGAGGTATCATAAATTTTTGATAGGCTATGTGAGGTACATATTTACTGAACACAAGTAGTTAGATTTATGTGCATTCAACTGAGGGTTGGCCAAGAAAATGCAAATATGTTTGAGGTTAAATAGAAATATATCAAATGTTCAGTCATTACTACCATGGCTAAGTCTTGGATCAAATTGGGAAATAAAGGTGAATTAAATTTTTTTTTCATTTTAATTTATTTTTTATTAAGTCATTTGTACATAGATCATACATACATTTACACCATTATGAGATTTGTTGTGTTGATTATTTATACAAATTGGAGTGCTTACATGCTACTAATCAACATAGCTTTCGCCTCTTTTACCCAATTACAGCATTAAGACATTTGTGTTCTACATCTGATAGATCCAACTTGTACTTGCAATGTGCTCCATAGTTGTGGTCCCCCTACTAACTCTCCCTCTATGAATCCACCCCCTTCATTCCCCTTTCCCTATCTTGCCTCTGTATAATCATCACAAGCTTTATCTATTTCCAATGTTTAGCTGAGAGATTTTTAGATGGGTTTTATGTTGTTTTCTACCTGTTCACTATTTATTTCTTTATGTAGCAATTAATAGAAGTTGGTCAGTATTTTGCTACTACATATTGCTTCTGTCATCTTAAGTATATGGAAGTATAAGAAAAATATGTGTAATTACAATTCTGTGCTTGAACAAAAATGCTGAAATAAAGACCTGGTTTATTTATAACCAAGAATCACCAAGCTCATCTTCTTTTTCAGTTGTAACAAGTATTGGACTCTGAGAGCAGTTATAAAAAAGAGCTTTTTTGGAGCCTAACATATATTACTTGCTCACTGGAGCATACTCTTACATAGTTTTGTCACCATGATTCTAACCTCATCTGATGGGGAAGAGCTTGATGGTGGAAAGAAGGGAGTCTTACAAAATGTTATTTCCTAGCAGAGTACACAGGAAAAGGTTGCACAGGAAAACTCAGCAAGATTCTTTGCAGACTGACACATGGAATCAAATAGTAACCTTTTTGAAAGAATGCCCTTGCTAGTAAGGATCTTTACCTTTAATTCACTTATTCACTTTCACATTCCTTTGTGGGCAGATAACCAGATGAAAGCTTCAGCCTAACACCTTGATTTTAAATCTATCAGGGATTTCTGTGGTCTACCCTACACCCTAGATTTATCAGTATGTCCCAGGCATGTTTCCAGGTAAGAACTGGGTCAGATCTCTGTAAGACCAGGATGTGAGTGAAAGAGAATGTCACTTTCTTGACTCTTCACATCTTTTTTACAAATGTTTTGACTTCTTCATATCACTCAGAGGTGTGGCAAAAAACAAAACAAAACACCCCCCAAATCAGACATCATTCTAGGAACTAGCTGCCAAATCTTGAAATACCCCAACCTTAGGCTGGTCAGCAAGAATACTCATTTGCAAAGGGGCAGTGTTTTTCTCCTGCCGACACCATAATCGTTGACAAATCCTCTCAATATTCTTGGGAAGTAGACAAATATTAGTTACCTTACTTTTTTACAGGTAGAGGAACTAGTAATAGAATTAAATTTCTCAGTTTTGGCAGCTGTTATTTAGGCCCCATCCTGTGTTTCCATTCAGGCTCCGGGTCTTTGCTCTGTTCTTAGCTGGCACCAGAGGAAGGCAGCCAAGCCCCATCACCTGCTTGGCCTGTGAGCTCAATTCCTCTCGTCCCAGTCCCTCCTTGTTAATTATCAGCACAGACAACCTCGAGTGTGGTCAGACTCAATAAAACCCTCGTAGGCCTCAAGCAATAAGGAAAAGAAAAAACAAAACAAACAAAAACTACCATGTAAGCTAATTGTGTGTTTTTAATTAATTGCTCCAATTAGTCTTACTCTTTTCAGTTATGCTACTCTATAACAATGTCAGCTAGGACGCTTCTGGAAGTGGAAATTGCTGTAATGGTCAGGTACTTGTCAATTAAAACTCTTACTATGTGCAGTTAGCCTCTCTTTGTGTTTTCATGGCAATGCTGGCGAGTGTGACAAGTGGCATGGATGTGGCCTTACCACTACTGCAATGAATAGTGCCAGTCCATTTTCATCCTATAATTTTGAGAGCATACAAATTTTATTATAGAGAAGTAAACATAATCTAAGATAGCAGAATTAATGATCCTTTACATCTGGCTTAATGTTAAATATTCTTTCCCCTTTGTTTATTAAATTTTGACAAATAATAATGAAGAGTGGATGGTGGATACTTAAGGGCTTGGAGAAAAGTGGCTTTTCAAACATCTCAACCAAGCACTTTGGAAGCATGTTTGACAGATAATTGATATGACTTTTTTTGTGGTTGTCATATTTATTCATGCATTACAGCCAGAGTTCTTTTTATTTTTTCTGAGGGAGGCTAGGGAGGGATCGAGGGTGGAAGAACTACATGGGGGACAGGGAGTGAGGGAGAGGGATGCGGGGAGGGTGTAAAGGGGTGGGGAACAAGCACAAGTCTGGAAAGTCTTTCACAGCCAGGGTTTTTCAGGATCATAAATAAGAAAGATGAGGTTAGGCAAGCTTAGTTGCAAACCTAGGACTCCTGAAATTTTTTACCTTCAAATATTTAGCCTTTTCCTTCTGTAGTTTAAAATTTTATAATACAGTAAAGTTTTCTTTCAAATAGACCTCAGGCAGTATGAGAGTTATATATAATTATTAAATAATTAGAATTCTTTTTACTGCAATCTGTTTTTTTAAAGTTACTGTGAATTATTACAAGCAGACAGAAAAGTACACAAAACATATAAATATCTAGCTCACAAATTATTGCAAAATTGACTCTTGGTCCAGAAGAAAAATATTGACAGAAAGCCAGAAGTCCTTCTCTTATATCCTCCTAATCACTCCTTCCCCCTCTGAAAAGGCAGACACTTTGACAAAATCATTTCATTGACATCTAGATTTTATTTTTTTCTTTTGAGAAGATGTCTTTTTGTCTCATTGCCTCTTTGGAAACAATTTTCTTTCATTCGTTAAATAGGTAATTTAAACTTTAAAGTATCCTTTAAACTTATTATTGTAGTTAGAGTTCATAGAACTTCTTGAACCTACAATCTGTTGTTTATCGTCAGTTTGCGAGATTTTCAGTGACTATTTCTTCCACTGTTCCTTTAGTCTCATTCTTTCTCTCCATTTCCTCTTAGATTCCAGAAGTATCTTGGAGCCTCTCACTATTTTCTCTATCCTCTTACCCTCTTTTAGAAGTATTTTCCAACTTTTTGTCTCTTTATGCTTTAGTCAGAGGTTGTTTTTTCCTGATCTTGTCTGCTACCTATAGTTTATTAAGTCTCTCTTTAGCTGCATGTAAATTGCTCTAAACTGTTCTACTGTATGTCTTAATTTTGCTTATCATATTTTTTAATTATAAAAATTTTACTTAGTCCTTTTCTAACTGATATGTCATTTAAAAAATTATTTCTATTCTGAGCTGAGTTCCATTTCCTTAAAAGAGTATATACAGTTTTGTTTTTATGTTGTCTGTGTTTCATTGCTATTCATGCCATACCAATGAATGCCAGAGAGATGATATGGTATTTCTCCAGGCAGTGGTATTCAGTATGTTCTTGATGAGACAATAACAACAACAACAACAAAAGAGCCAATTAATATTGTTTTCGGGTTAGTTTCAAGACATTTTTTCTTTATTCTTATTAAAAATTATGATATATACTGAAGTTTAGAGAAAACTACATGAATCCAGAAGGCCCCATCACCTAGTTTCAGGAATTGTCAATATTTAGCAACCATAATAATTTTGAAGTTCATGCCTAATAAGTCCAATATCTGGATCCACTGTGGGTCTATTTCCATTATATGTTGGTTCTGTTGTTGCCTGTTCTTGTCTTCCTGCTGTTACTTTATTAAAATTCAGAAATTGCATTGAAAAATTATTTATATAAGTAATTTGGTGTCTATGATAATTTCTTCTTGCAGGGAGAGTTTATGTCTTCTTAGTGTTGGGCAGTTCTTGCATCTGGAATTATCATAATCCAATTTCAGGGATGAAGATGATTCAACATTGGCCTAAAGTTCCCGAGAAAGCCACTCTAATTCTGGTTCTCCACTTGTAGGTTGTCTCAGGATCTCTTACCAAACCCAAGAATTCAATGTTTGTGACTTTATCCCTTTTATCTGCCTTTCCCTGAATTGGTAAATGACCCTCGAGGAAAAGCTCAGACATTGGATCTTTACTATCATGCCAGCTCACCAGTGCCATCAAGCAGAATACATGTGTATGAGTGTTGGGGTGTGTGTCTTAGCCAGCAGGAATATTGGCCCAAATCTACTATTACTAGGAGCAAAAGTCTATTCTACAGATTTCTTAAGTGGTTTCCCATCCAGCTGTCTTTTATACTAATCAATTTTAAAGGGAAAATTGAATTGTAATATACAGTGATTGCAAGGGGGTTCATTGATTCCTATATCTACCAGTGAGAGTTTATTGATTGCCATTTCTGTCAACTGCTTGCTTCTTTTTATATCGATTCTTTACTCCTTTTCTTCTCAGATCACATCACAAATAGATGCTTTCCCACTCTTTGGTTTCCAAAAGGAAGCACTGGTAGAAAGTTGTAAGGTGAGAATACGAAGAGAAGTCAAGGTGTTCTTACCTCTAGTTTTGCTTCCTGTGATGTCTGTCACAGTAGCTCCATCTCTTCCAAAATCCCGGCTCTCACTGACAGGGCCTGAGTTGTTGCTACCCTGTTCTTCCTATTATCTTCCTCATCCATAAGCATCCCAGAGGCTTCCTGCTGTTTTTAACTTATGGGTTGCCATGCTCTATTTGGCTTTGCAACTGTTCTCTCATTGTAAAATTCATTCTCTCTAAATTCCCACTATTTTAAAGACCTGGTGAAGTTACTTTGTCTATAGAGTTTTGCTATAATATGAAGGGTACACTACATAGTCCTCATCCTTAGGAACGGTGACATCTTGACAAAAAATAAAAGGCATCTGTGTAGGAAGAAATTACAGATGACCGCATGTTAGTGTCAAACTTAATTATTTAAATGAGAAGGTTAAAATAGCTCAAGGAAGTTACTGAAATCCTCATGACCTTTTTGGTGGAGATAAGGCATGGTAGCTATAAAGAATGTCTCATAGAACAGAATAGAAAATATCCCAGGTGGAAAATTGAATCATAGATAGAAATTTCTGGTAAACAAAATCTTTGTTCAGAATCTCCATGTAAAAGTAGCCTTTGAAATTATTTCCGAGTTAAGCTACTGACACAGATGAGAGTAACTTGGTGATTCTCACATGTGCTTTGGAAAGTCTTTAAACTTTGGAAAACCTTTATAATTATTTGATATGGTGGCATTTTCAATCTCACTAAGCATATTTGGTCTTGCTGGTCCATAAGCTTGAACTCCACTAGAAATTTCTCTGTCATTCATTACAAACAAGCTGTCTTTTTAGGTGCTACTTGCAGACAACTCTCTGTAATAAATGGTAGTCAAAAAACATGTGAACAAATACTTATTTTGCCAGGGAATAAATGGTGCATGAGGGGGCATATGATGAGATATTTTTTCTAAGCCAAAATGTTACTATACTTCTGGATGGACTGAGGTATCTGAAATAAATTAGGAAATGGTCTCGGTGCCTGTGGCTCAAGGGGCTAAGGCGCCAGCCACGTACACCTGAGCTGGCAGGTTCGAATCCAGCCCGGGCCCGCCAAAGAACAGTGACGGCTGCAACCAAAAAATGGTTGGGCGTTGTGGTAGGCGCCTGTAGTCCCAGCTACTTGGGAGGCAGAGGCAAGAGACTCTCTTGAGCCCAGGAATTGGAGGTTGCTGTGAGCTGTGATGCCATGGCACTCTATCCTGGGTGACAACTTGAGGCTCTGTCTCAAAAAATAAATAAATAAATAAATAAATAAATAAATAAATAAATAAATAAATAAATTAGGAAATGGAAAATATAGTGTGATATTAATAATTTGGATATGGATTGTTACCTCGAAGCTAATTTTTATTGTGTTGCCAAGCTGTGCTCAGACCCAAGGCTGTAAGGTCAACATACCTCTCAGTTTAGAATATATTATCTTCATACAGTCAGTGGAAATGAATTTGGAGATCTTGAGTTAAAGATCTCTTTCTGATCCTTTTTAGGTGTTTGATCTTGGGCATAGAAGAGTTTTGCCTTCCTCATCAATAAATTAGGAAGAATAATGCAATCTCTCTTAGGAAGCATTGTAATAATTTAGGTGAGAGTGCTTAGTAAACTGTCTTAGAAATGCAGCTATTTCTTGCACAAATGTTCACTAGCTGCCCTGCTGTGTCTAACCTACTATCCTTGGTCAGGTTATAAAATTTGCTGGGGAAAGAGATAGCAAACACCTAAACACACTACATAAGAACCTTGTGCTTATAAGACAGACAGGAACAGTCACGGCATTTCCTTTCTTTTATTATTTTTTTATTTTTTGATTGCCACTCTTAAAGTTTTGGCACCTGGCCCATAGATTATTTGTATTCATTATGTATATTACCCATCTGACGTGTTTGGCTGTGCTCCGAAGGTGGAAGTTGAAATCAGTAAATGGTCTCTTTATTTTCTTTATTGCTAATCTCCATTTCCTTTCCTTGCTTATGTCTGGAATCCTCATAATATATACATGGCATAAAATGTACATGAAATAAGTCCTTGCTCACAATGTCCTTTTTTTTTTCTGTTCAAAACCCTATTAGCAGTTGATAATCTTAAAATTCATCTCCTAAGCAGCTTCCCATTAGGTATTCCTTGATCCCATCCTAGTCACTCATTGTTAAGCTATTTTCCAAAAAATCATAGCAAGGCTGGGCGTGGTGGCTCATGCTTGTAATCCCAGCACTTGGGAGGCCAAGGTGAGTGGATTTCCTGAGCTCACAGGTTCGAGACCAGCCTGAGTCAAAGCAAGACCTCGTCTCTAAAAATAGCTGGGCGTTGTGGTGGTCGTGTGCAGTCCCAGCTACTTGGGAGGCTGAGGCAAGAGAACCGCTCAAGCCCAAGAGTTTGAGGTTGCTGTGAGCTATGACAACACAGCACTCTACCGAGGGTGACAAAGTGAGACTCTGTCTCAATAAATAAATAAATAAATAAAAATAAAAAATAAAGAAACCATAGCAAAACAGCTCCAGAAGACAGACCCCTACAAGCATCTAGCTTCTCTTACCTAGAATAAATATTACATTATTTACTCTGAGAATAATAGTTTTTTGCAGTTTGCACTTATCTTGTCACCCGACTGCAGTAATAATATGTTTGGTGTGAACTGCATACTAATTGCTTTTATTATTCTAGAGGTTTCATTAGCAACAGTCCTCCCTTGTTCCCAAATACTCTCAAACTCAGGGGAAGGGCTAGCATCTAAAAATACCATCTTAACTCTATCCCTGAAGACAAAATAAATGCTAGCATCTACATTTCTGTTTGCTTTCCTCCCCTAATCTTTCAGCCATTCACAACGAAAATGCTAAAAGTCAGACTATCATCACGATTTCTCAAAGGGAATTCTTTTCTCTTTAAGTCTGAGAGGGCTTTAAGATTCTCCTCTTAACTCAGATGTCAGGGAAAATTGAATACTTTTCCCTCTTTCCTTAAATTAAGAAAAAACACACACACAAAACCTCCCAACAATTATGGCTTGCATCACATTAATTTTGTTAGACAGTTTTTAATTATTAGCAGCCTAGAAAACAAATACTGAACTTCCAAATGCTAAAATTTAACTTGGAGTTTGAAAGTAGGTAATGAAGGTACCTGACCAGTTAAAATCAATGAAATAGCACCTCTGGATCATATTCAGATGTTTAAACAAAATTTAATCAAGCAGGTCACAGGAGATTAGAAGCAACTGAATCAGGAATGGAAATACAGTTGCTTTGTGTCTGGTCAGCTCAGGATGCCATAACAAAACACTATAGACTGGATGGCTTAAGTGACAGGAATTCATTTCTCATAGTTCTGGAGTCTATGAGTCCAAGATCAAGTTGCTAGTCTTATCAGGTTCTTGGAGAGGGCTCTCATCCTGTCTTGCAAATGGCCGCCTTCTTGAATGGCCTTTTCTTGGTGTGCGCACATGGAGAGAGAATAAGAACAAGCTCTTACGTCTCTCTTCCTATAATGGCACTAATCCCGTCATGAGGTATTCACCTTCATGACCTCATCTACCGCTAATTACCCCCCAATTGCCCTACCTTTAAATATCTTCACATTAATATTTGGTTAGGAGTTCAACATATACATTTGGGAGAGGACACAATTCTGCTCATAACACCTTACAAACTCAGATATATCGATAGCATTCAAAAGAAAACGTAGTTGCTTAGGGAGAGACCAAAGACAAACTATTACAGTATTTTATTTTGAAGAATGCCCATTTAGTGCAGGGACATGTCCTTCATAGAGGCCAGTGGTTCCTGAGGGCATCATGATTACTAAATATTAATAATCTTGATTCTCAGTAACTACGAACTATCTTCAGTGTCCTTTGCTTAAGGGGGCAAGGAAGAGTATAATCTATTTTAGAATTACTTTTGTCAATGTAACCAAAGTATTGGCATACCTGCAAGTTGCAAAGAATCACTTGAAACATCCATTTATGTGGGACGGTTTGTTTTCTGAAAGTTAGTAAATCTTATGCATTAACAAAAACATCATAAGTATTTTCTAGGATCAGACAATAAAATACCATTTTCAAAGAACAGTTTTCTTTTGGGTGGCACCTGTGGCTCAAGGAGTAGGGTGCTGGCCCCATATACTAGAAGTAGCAGGTTCAAACCTGGCCCTGGCCAAAAACTACAAAAAAAAAAGAACAGTTTTCTTTTCAACTGCATTATGCAACAGCTAATAAAATTTAATGTTGGTATTTCGGTCACTGAAAACAATTTATTAAGTTCTTCACCACCTAGCAGTAAGATTGCACAAATTTATTATAGTGTTTTCTTATCCAAACACATCTATGCATGACAAGTCTTATTGGCCTTTAATTTAAAGGTGATAAGTAATACAGATTAGGCTTCAATAGAAGAAAGGACTTATGTTGATCACAATTCTTTGACCTGAGCCAAGGAACAATGATTGTTGACTTCTCTCCTGTTAACAGCCTTCTGCCAGACTCTGTGATTGCAATAGCCAGATTTCCCTTATTACTGCCTTCCATGCTTACCATGCAGTCAACATCCATCTCCACAACAAAGTTTATTTTTCCAAAGGTCCGGAATACTTGAGTCAATTGGCTGTAATTCCCTATATCAATCCCTTCAATAAAGATGGCTCTGCCAATAGAACCATAATAATTGAAATCATTTGGCCAAGGCTCCCATATTCTGGATGGAATTTGAAAAGGTACAGTCAGATTTTGCCTCTATAATTTTCTTTTTATATATGTTTCTATGTCTAGGAAACCCCCATTTGGCTGACACATACCTTTAGCCATATTAAAACTTTTGAGGTCTTGTCTCATCTTGGCAGTGTAACCAGACTGTTTTGTTAAGGTGACACTGCAGATCTTGGTTATGAGCCCATAATGTCCTCATTTTGGAGTTTATGCCTGGGTATAATTTAAGTCCTTTAGATCTGTGTTCTTGAGAAGGACGCCTCTCAAAAGGAAGGCCCCTAAATCAATATGTACTGAATAACGCTGTGTACCATGTGCTTTTTCTCATATCTATGTTGAATCTATTAGCAAATTCTAGTGGCTCTACCTAAAAAAAATCCTGATTCAATCTGAATCTCTGGACCACATGTGGCCTTCTGGATCTTTAAGTGGGGCCTTTTGACTGACTGAATCCAAATTTTACAGGACAAATTCTTTTAATAAAGGAGTTTGTTCTATGAAGTTTGGATTCAGGTAAGGGGATGCATTTGGGGAGTTGGAAAGTCTTGGGGTCACAGATTCCCCACCCCTGAATGGTCTCTTCACTGGGCTCCCTACCTCCAGACTTTGTCTATTGATCTTTTTCAGCATAACTACCAGAGGGTGCTCCTAAAACGTACATATGCTCATATTACTCTTCTGTTCAAATCTATATGAACTAACCTATAAGAGAATAAAAGAGATTTTATTCCTATAAGAGAATAAAATCTAAATGTCCATTCATTAGCAGCAAAGCCCTATATGATACAGCTCTCATTTTCTGCCATCTCCCTCGGCTCACTCTGCCTCACCTCTACCTTCCTCCTTGTGGTTCTTCCAGTAAGACCTTCATGCTCCTGCCTAGGGGTGGCCACATTTACTGTTCTTCTCAGGGTCACGGATGTTCTTTCCCTTTCATATGTGCATATCTCATTCTCTTGCCTCATTCTATGCTCCATGTCTATGTCCTTTCATTGGAGAAGGCTTCCATCCACAGGCTATATTACTCACCATCTCCCCTTGCCCTGCTCATTTATTTACTAATTCACTTATTCTCCACATCTTCCCAGCCCCCACCAACGTGTAAGTCCCACCATGGCTGTTCAAAGATATATCCCTAGGCCCTAGAACTGTGCCTGGCACTTAATGTGCCCTTAACAAATATATATTGCCTAATGGATGGAATGAATCCTCATTTAATCCTCACTTCTTTAAGGGGTTAGTTGCTGGTTATTTAGCTTTGATAAACTGACAAAGCAGGTACAGTAACTTGCTTGGAGGATGCAGCTACTGTGAGTTGAGCTTTGTCTTTATGACCCCCAATTCAGTGTCCATCACATCACACTTTTTAACCCCACCTAGTGATGTGGAGCTGTAGGGCAACAGTAGTGAGTGCTGCTGGGCAGCACTCCAGGACTTGTCCATTAATGTTCAATGAATGATTAGGCTATGGGTGATTGGGTTATAGAATGATTAGGTTATAGGTGATTTAATAGCTGATCATGAAACCCCTCAAGAAGCTAAGGGGTAGCCCATCCACATATCTATCAGTCGAGATTCCTCAGTCTCAATGTGTGGGATAAGAAGTTTAGTTTTCTGTCTGGGAGGCTGAAGTTGGTGGATTGTTTGAGCTCAGGAGTTTGAGACCAGCCTGTGAAAGAGCAAGACCCTGTCTCTAAAAAATATCCAAGCATTGTGGTGGGCACCTGTAGTCCCAGCTACTCATGAGGCTGAGGCAAGAGGATTGCTTGAGTCTGAGTTTATTGTGAGCTATGATGCCATGGCACTCTACCCAGGGTGAGATAGTGAGAGTCTGTCTCAAAAAAAAAAAAAAAGAAGTTTAGTTTTCTATTCTCTTTATATTCTATTCTGAATGAGTAGGTAGAAAGCTTGCTGGGTAGCCATGAGCCATGGTGTTGTAGTTGTTATTCTTTTTTTCCCCACCCCATTACAGATAAATAACCAAGCCATGACAAGAACTAGAGTACTATATTTGTAGTCTGGGTCCAGGGCCAGAAGACAGGAAGTTAACGAGATCAGAACCATTCATTCAAGGATCAGAGTGAAGTAACCAGCCACAGGTCAGAATCAGACTGTTAGGCATTCAATTTTCAAGATTTTCAGCAACAGGCTTTTCTTATCAGTGGATTACTGGCTTGTCACAGGAATGCCTGGATGGTATTAGAGCACTAGAGATGAGCTGAGTTCTCTCATTTGCCTTTTGTTGTTGCCTCTTTGGTCAGGGCAAAGGCAAGGTCAGATACCAGGCTGATCCACAGATGTGACTCCTGAATACCCTCTCCCAACAGTGGAGCATCAAGAGAGCTCCCTGAATAGCTGCTAGTTTATGTTTAGGTAGAGCTTGTCCCTGCAGGAACAGAGCTGTCTCACAGATTGATGCTATTTGTTTTTGTTTATGTGTAGATAATAGTCTACAGACCTCTAGCTCTAATTTTAACTTAAATGGCTGCAAACCCAAGTCTTTTGAAACACCAGGAAATGAGTAGTTATTCATAAATATGATTTTAAAAATTAAGGGTACATGGTTCGGCGCCTATGCTCAGTGGTTAGGGCACCAGCAACATACATGGAGGCAGGTGGGTTCCAACCCAACTCAGGCCTATTAAAAAACAATGACAACAGCAACAAAAAAAATGGCCAGGCATTGTGGTGGGCGCCTGTAGTCCCAGCTACTTGGGAGGCTGAGGCAAGAGAATCACTTAAGCCCAAAGGGTAGAGGTTGCTGTGAGCTGTGACGCCATGGCACTCTACCAAGGGCCGGGAAAAAAAAACTTAAGGGTACAATGGGCCCAACATAAGTCAGTATGTGGTGATACTGTTTAGGGGATGAATGTGACTCTGGAACATGAAAATAGGAACCTGGCATGAAGTGCTTTTTCCCTGCGTCCATCATTTTAACCATATATCTTTATAACAACCATTCTGTATCAGGTAATGCAGGATATGCTGGCTCTAGATGCCAGCTCCAGCCAGTCCTCCAGAAGTTGTGGGCCACTTGGCCTCTTACATTTCTGTTTCTTTCAGCTTTCAAGAATTCTAAAAGGGGACATAAAACATGGAGATAAATACAAATCTATCTCATGAAAATTGAGAATTAATTGAGAATGAAAACTAATTAGTCTGAAGTTAGTTTATTTGTTAATTAGAGGAAAAATAAAGAGAGCTTATCTTCTGATTCATGTTCTTTCACAGATAAAGAAGGGTTCTAGCCAATCAGAGAGAAGAGATTAAGATAAAATAGATACAAACATATCCCATTTCTGCACTTAAAGCTGTGGAAGTATTTATATATACATTTTGTGCATCTTATATGTGTGTATGTGTATTTGTGCCCCCACAAAATTTGTATGTTGAATTCCTAAGCCCTAGTACCTCAGAATGTGACTATTGATTTATTTGGACACAGGACCTTTAAAGAGGTTATTAAATTAAATGAGGTCATTAGGGTGGGTCCTAATCAACATGATTGTGTCCTTTTATGAAGATGAGATTAGGACACAGACAGATATAAAAGGAAAGCTGTGAGGAGATAGAGAGAATGTCCAGAGAGAGAGGTCTGGGAGGAAATATCCCTGCCAATATCTTGATCATAGACTTCTAGCCTCCTGGACTATGAGAAAATAAACTGTTTAAAGCCACTCAGTCTAAGGTGCTTTGTTATGATAGCCCTGGCAATCTAGTATACACAAACACACACACACACACACACACACACACAGTCACCCACCCACCCATAAATTGTCAGGATTCTTGTCCAAAAGATTTTACAAACCCAGAAACTGCATGTCTATATTAAGGCTAGTTTAGAAAGAAATATCCTCAGGCACCAGATCATGCTGTGTTTGCTAAGCTCAATGATGGGAAGAAAAATAATTCTGGCTGCGTACTCTAGCTGATGGATATGAGGGACTTATGTAGCCTCTAGTTCATTCACTCAGTGAACGCTTTCTAAGCTCTGGCTATGTACCAGGTATTGAATAGGTGTAGAAAGGACAAGAATGAATAGCACAGGGATTTGTCCTTAAGAAACTAGCTCTCGATGGCTACTGGTGCAGCGTGAGAAGTGTTCTGACAGCACATGAATGGAGCGCCTGTCCTAGCAGGGTGATGGCTCCATGTTTCTGTTTCCACCACGGCTGGACTACACTTGTGCTTATTCTTGCGTATTTCTTCTATTTTTAAGTTATTGTTTTAATTATTGACCTTCTTTAGTTCTTCCATCTTTTTCTAAATGACTAAGCCTTGGATAACAACAAAGGAATCGTAGTAGTTCAGTTAGGCTCCCAGGAAGTCATTCAGAAACCATGTTGCAGTAAATTGGGCTTTGCGTTAACTCTGACCTGGAGTGTTATCATCTGTCTGACTCAATTCCAGAAGAGAGAACCACCTCCTGTGACCTCTTCCCCTGTATTTCAGGCCATAAATAGGTGCTGGGTTCCTGCCAAGTTGGGTCACTGTGGTTCATAAGGGACTCTCAGTTCCTTACAAACATTACACAGCTGTGGAATTACTATGCCACCCAAGGTGACTCATTAATCTGCCCCTCTTAAAAAGGCAATATTAGAAATGTCACCTGCTAGCTATCACAGTAATGCAGTCAGCAGCTCTAGCTCTCAGCTGACCTCCCAGAAGAAACTTTTAGAGGAACTGAAATGGCTAACTCTTTGATTTACCCTAGGCAAGTACTGGGAAGTAAAGTAGAACTTGTAGATATTTTTAATCTAGGATTGTGATAAAATAGAAATGTTATTTGGGATATACGTGTATTAGTCTGGGTTGTCCAGAGAAACAGAACCGATGGGATATCTATATGTCTATATCAATATCTATTGATATCTATACAGAAAGAGAGAGTGTTATTTGAGTTAAAGAATTTGCTCATGTGATTACAGGGCCTGGCAGGTCCAAAATCTACAGGCTAGGCCAGTAAACTGGAAGCTCCGGCCGGGTTTCTATCAAAGAAGAATTCCTTCGTTTGTGGAAAACCTGAGTTTTTGCTCTTATGGCCCTCAACCGATTAGATAAGACCCACCCACATTTTGGAGAGTTAATTTGTTTTACTTAAAATCTGATTACAAATGTTCATCTACAAAATACCTTCACAGTAATAACTAGAGTGTTGTTTAACCAAAAAATGGGGCACCATAGCCCAGTGAAAATGACACATAAAATTAACTATCACACTACTTATAGTAGAAGAAGCAATCTGAATTCTTTGTCATGTTATTGAGGGGTAAACGTCAATGAAGGTCCTCTGTCACACAAAAATCCTCTAAATCTTCTATTCCTCTTTCTTCAAATGCCTTAAGTCTTAGGCTTGGGGTCACTGCTTCATGAGGCCAGTAAGTCCATCTTAGGGTAATTGTCATAATGGTCAAATCCTTGCTTGAATTTATTTAATCCCAATCCTTCTCCCTATAATCATACCTGAAGTGTAATTCTACTCTCTGGAACAACACTGAAGCAAGATGAAGTTCAGTTCATCTTTTTTTTTTTTTTGAGACCGAGCCTCAAGCTGTCACCCTGGATACAGTGCCGTGGCATCACAGCTCACAGCAACCTCCAATTCCTGGGCTCAAGCGAGTCTCCTGCCTCCGCCTCCCAAGTAGCTGGGACTACAGGTGCCCGCCACAACGCCTGGCCATGTTTTGGTTGCAGCCGTCATTGTTGTTTGGCGAGCCCGAGCTGGATTTGAACCCGCCAGCTCAGGTGTACGTGGCTGGTGCCCTAGCTCGTTGAGCCACAGGCGCCGAGCCAAAGTTCAGTTCATCTTAAATAACATTCCAAAGTATGTTCTTTGGGGTATTGATTTTGTGTGATTTCTAACTTGGGGGTGGGGGAGAGAGATAGTTTTGTGGTCAAATAAATTTGAGAAACATTTCTTACAATCTATTGCTTTGGAAGATTATCAGGATTTATGTTAGAATCTTTAAAATCCTGCAGCAAAGAAACTAATGAAACTAAACTTTAACTTAGCATTTCTCAGACACTTGACCTTGGAAAATCCCTTTTCTTCTTTTTGATATCATCCTACAGAAAGAAATCAAAAATTTTTACCTAAGACTCTCTGAAACCACCAAAAAAGCCAAATCTTTAGTTTAAATGTTCTGTCTCTCTGATATCTCTGTACCATACATGTTGTATCAGTTAGCTTTATTATAGAACAAACCACCCCAGTCCTCAATGGCTTAAAATATGAGCCATTTATTATTTCTCACAAGTTTACAATTCACTGGGTGATTCTGCTGCCTGGGATGGTCTTGACTGATCTTAGCTGAGCTTATTTATGCATCTGGAGTCAGCTGGTGAGTAGGTTGGGGGCTGACTGGTCTCGTCTGGCCTTGACTGTCATGACTCAGCCTTGTTCTATATGCCTCTCACATTGTTCCAGGGGGAGAGCCCAGAATATTCCCATTGTGGTGGCAGGGATTGAGGAGAGAAAATGAAAACCTGCAGGCAAGCACTTTTCCAAGTTTCTGCCTGCATCAAGTTTGCTAAAATTCTATAAGCCAAAGCAAGTCACTTGGGCAAGCTCAGAGTCAGCGTGGTGTGACACTACAAAGTTATAAGGCTAAAGGAGAGAATATAATAAGGTGGGCATTAATAGGGGCCATTGGTTATAGTCATCTAAGACAGTTGTCAAATGCAATTTTGAGAAATGGTGCCAAAAGGCTGCATCAGAATTAACAGAGGGAGAGTAGTAAAATTCCCGTCCTCTGAGATCCCCACCTCAGAGATGCTCAGAGTAGGGTTGGTTACCCATAGGCGAGGAGTCAGGTCTGACAACCCTTGGTTTGGACCCCTTTTCTGTTAAAAAATGTTAATTAAACTCTTACAATGGTAAATTCCACAAGGGATTAGAAAGAGGTTTAAGATGAAGATGTTGGTGAAGCTTCCCAATGAGCTTCCAGTGTCAGGCAAATAAGAAGTGCATGTGATAATGTAAATGGCAATAGGTCAGCTGTCAATCCCATTGCTGCCATGACTTTCCCCTGTCCTAAAACTATCCTGGCTCATGGGACCCCTGCAATTAGATCATTTTCTGAAACGGTAACTGACACATTTTATTCTGTGTGAGCCATGTTCTCCGTCAAGGAAAGCAGCTGTGGAAGCGGGACTGAGCCCAAGGTAATGCTAATTTAGCCAGACATAAAAGGGGCTGGGAATGGATGATTCCCACCAAAAAGACTCAGGATGCCAGAGGCCAACAGAGTAACTACTGAAAACGGGTTGTCCGTGAAGATACATTAGAAC